>JABUQX010062179.1:0-35000 GCA_015478945.1 Trachelipus rathkii
TATTATTCTATCCTTTTTTGCTTCTAATAAAGCATTCCTATCTTCATGAAATGACACATTTTTAACGATTGTCTCAAATTTAAACTGCAGTTTACAGGTTGTATCTTTCTAACATTTACTTTTTTTAGAGTAGAGGATAAGATTAATAACTTTTTCAGCCCCTAAAATCTGCCAACTCTAATTGACTCACTTCACGTATCTGGTAGCCAGCCCAGGCTTACTGTATGGGCTTCCCAAAACTCACAACCTGAACAGATCCCCCTCCGTTCCTATCCTCTCACTCTTAACACCGCCACTACCAGTCTTTTCGAATTTCTGTTCCATTGATTGACCCATACCCACAAAACATTTACCCTTCATAGTTCTTTGAATTCGTTTGATTAAATTTTCATCTCTTTCACTCCCTAAAGCCTTTATTGGTAAGATTTGATATTCAGTCCCTTTTTTACTAACGTTCCTGTTGCCGAAACCCGCGCTTTTGAATACTTTGTTTTCTAACCAAGAATGTAAAGGAGGTCTCAATAAGAGACATTTACAAAATTTATCAATTTAGGCACCTCAGATTCTATTTTTCTGTTTAATAACTCTTTGATTCAACAGCTTGATTGGTGTGGCTATGGGTTTCACCTCTGGAGTCCCTCCTCGCCAAGCCTGTCTCTGCTATCATGAAGAGTCTTGGCTCGAAAAATGCCCCCGCCTTCAAACCCATTGTCTACCAAAGATATGTGATGACTGCTTCCTAATTTTTTCTAACAAAGGACATGCCGACTTATTTTTAAAATTTCCTTAATCCGCAAATAAAATATGCAAATTTTCCATGGAATCTGAAGTTGATGGATTCCCTTCCGTTTCTTGATGTTAGCGTCTCTCGCACTAATGGTTCTTTTTTAACACAGATTTACCGCAAGCCGCACCCCCAATTAGGCACTTCCACTTCTTCAGCTCTGTTCTTTCCAGAACGTTTAATTATCCGGCTTAACAGGCAGAAGTAACCGGGCCTTTAAGTAGTGTTCCCCTGGATTCTTTCATTCAGAATCCAAATTTTAGGACTTACGCTTATTTTAATCTCTTTCCTTCATACCTTGTTTATAAAATCATATCTCAAGGAAGTTAGACCATTTTAGACCACCTACTCCCACTTTGATGTCCCTAAACAAAAATTTACCTCAAGATTCCTTACACAGGTCGATTCACCGACCCCCCTTTTTAGAACCCTCAGACCTATAATAACGAGGACATTTCCCATTTGCCACCTTTATTTTTAATTCCTACTTATTAACTTCAAAATTAGTAACTCTTTTCGTCCAAAGATTTAATCCTAAGGTTGCACTCCGTCGATAGCTTTACTTGTATAAAGTGTGTGGCTGTAATGGCCGCATGTAGGTCAAAAAAAGCCTAGCAACTTTTGGATCAGGGATTGCCAACACAAGGGTTTTTCTTTCCGTACCAATTCTTCCTCTATCTTCACCTGAATTTTCATCCATACGTAGCCATAGCCACGAAAAAGATCATCCCATCAGTACCAACGACTTCTCGATCTTGCCTCCGCACTGATACTCGCGACAGAGAAATGGTGGGCCTCTACATTCATGAATTTGAGCCTGAACTCAACTCCGATTTATTTCAATCAAACTTATTTATTTTAATTTTAATTATTATTATATATGTCATTTATTAATTTTCATTTTTATTATTACTGTTACTAATACTGATTTTTAGATTTAGGTAAAGTCCCAAACAAGCAACAATTATGTATATTTAGGTTACAATAGTGCTCGAATTTAATCTTGTTAATGTTTTCTGTAAATTTCATCAGATTTATATGTACAATTCAAATGATGTTTCATAGACTAAATTTTGTAGATTTTTTGATTTTTGTTAATTTTTATAGTGTGAATATGCTATTAGAAAAATGAACATATGGATCGTAAACTGTTATATAGCTGATGATGATGAAATTTATTATTACTTATGTTCTTATGATTTGTAGTTTTTTAATATAGTGAAATTAAAAATATTATTCTTGCCTGAGGAATTCGTGCATACTTCCCTTTATATTGATATTGACATATAGTATTATATATTATTTTATATGTCAACCTAGTTATTCTAATTAAATTTAACTATATGTTAGAGTAGTTCACCTAGTGACTACAACAATCATATTACGGCTATGTATAGATTATACTAGATATATAACTATTGATTATATATACTATATATATATATGATTCTCATATAAGAGATTGCGTTATCTATGATAATATTGACAAATTATATATATTAAAATATATATATATATATATATATTAGTATCAATAAATCATATTTTTATATAATCTTCTATGTCATTATTATATATAGTAAAATTTCCCTGCAAAAAAAATGATCCATTCCTGTAATTTTATAATATATTCATATCTATAATATTAAATATATATGATACTGCATAGTAATATTTAACTATTAAATGTGAAATAAGTAAAAGTTTTTCCATTCTTAATGATCAGATGAATACATACAATGTATAAAACAATGTATTAAATACATGTATAATAATGCTTAAAGTTTTTAATATTAACTATTACAAATGTTTTAAAATGTAATATATTATACTAAATTACTACTCACTAACTAGGTACTAATATATATCACTCATATTTTATAAGTAGTTGCCGGGGGTCTCTAAGTATACATAGTTGATCAAATGAGTGTGAGGTAGAGTTCGTACGTAAGGTATAGTCGTGGTTTATCTTACGTATAATATATATGGTGATAAGCTAGTCATAGCCCCTCTGGTTTCACTATTATTCTCGTCCTCTATAATTTTCTAAGTGTAGGCGCTTTATTAAATAAGTAATAATTCAGAAGTCGAAAATAGTCTATAGTATTTTTATATTATATAATATATGAATGTACTTAATTGTTATTAATATATTACATTATATATATAATTACCCTATTTTATATATTAATAATTGTATATATATATTTAATTATAATATAGAAAGTCATATATTTATAGAATATGATATGGGACAATGATATATAATTATTATTATACTTTTAAGTATATAATTGATATATTATATATATATATATATATATATTATAATATATAATATATATATATATATATATTTAATATATAATAAAGTATATATAGTATTATACTATATTACATCATCATTCATACTATGTTAAATATAATAATACAACCCTTATTAATTTTGATTCATATATAGTATAACCTATATATACTACTACTCTTCAATATATAATATACTAAAACATCATAATATAACTTACACTATATATACCTTATAATATTAGCTATTATATCTGTATTTCTATATATATATAGCATATATATGTATATATATATCATATAGTATAAATAACGTTTATATAATATAGTATATATATATAATAGTCTTATTAATATTGTATTTGTATTAGGTTATAATTTAATATAAATTATTATTATGCTTATAGGTATAATAATTATATATATATACTATATATGATATATTATATAATATATAATTGTTATAGATATAATTAATATATATATATATAATATAAATTATAATTAAAGGATAATTATTTTATATATATGATTATATATATAGTATATATTAATATATATATGTTATATTATATATATTATTATAATACGTATAATATAATTATATATAATTAATTAATAGTAATATTAATCATATATATATAACTATATCTATATTTTATTATATATCATTTTATTTAATTATTATATAGTACATACCTTAACCATAATAACTCTTACAACTACCTAACCCTAGATATCTTACTAACTCCCTGTCAATGGTGATGAGGCCACTCACTCCGCGCCCTCAGGAACTACCCTTCTCACCTGAACGTAACTCAGTACTCCTCACACGATCTCTTTCTCAGGTAGATTGTGTATTATTTGCATTTCCACAATATTTAGATTCTCTTATATGTGTTGAAGTGATAAATTTAATTCTTCATATTAATTATCCATGACTGTGATATAATACGAATGCAAGTGCTTTCTTGTTTATAATCTTAATCATCCGCGTGAAACATGCAGACAACTTACTTGAGTTATTTGCCACATCGGCTGGACCTTACTGTACTGGTCTTGGTATACGGTTGATACTCGTTACCTGTTTTGTCAAGTTTGGTTGTGTATATAACTTAAAGGGGCATTAAATTTAGGCGTCAGTCAGCTTCTCTCATAAGTACCATGTATGTCACTCTGACATAGTCCTCAGGTGGATTGCGTTATGTCTGTAAATTCTAGTAATATTTTTTTTTTAAATGTGTTGTTGAGGTTGGATCTGACTGATTTTGTAAGTGGCCTTGTGATACTCGATTAGTGTATCAGTGCTCATAGGATTATTGTGTTGTGGATAAGCCAATGTTGTTTTTTGGTTCTAGATGTTTAGGTCGGACCCTGCCGTGGAGTGTGATGACTTCAAGGTAGAGCATGATCTACTTATCTTTTTGTCTATAGCTAAATATCAACGAGGCCTCGACACGCAGGGACACCCATACACAGCGCTATATGAGAGACCGTTAGCTCTATTGCAGCTATCACCCTAATACAACTATACTCAGCGTGCATCCTCTAGACCGATACTACCTGAGCAACGTCCTACAGAAGTCTCTCTCAATTTCTCTATCTACAGCGAAGATGGACTGTATATTTTTGTGATCTCCAGTGTGTTTTAGTAGTTTGTGTTGATTTCTTCTATCTGCTGTGACTGTCCACGATTTACTTGTCAATCATACTATATTCATATTACATATTCTTGTCTTGAGATTCTTACAATTGCCTTCTACTATGTGTTGTGTTATCTATGCTATGATTTTTTGTTTGTCTTCCTTCTTTGTTGTTTTATTTTTAACACAATCAACCCAATTATCATTTTCGTTTTTCGTTTACACTCTCTCAGTCCCTAGAAAATGGATCCTCTCATATACTTTGCTCCTATCACTTGCTATATAGTTTAGATTAGGCTATTTGCTCTAGGAATCTGATACCTGTGAGATATACGATTGATGTAATTATAGCGTACAGTTAAGAAGGTGATAGACGATTGTATGATGTGTTTGTAGAGTTGAGTGTAGAGCTTATCTTTTCTGTGAGTATTATGAGTATGAAGTAGAGCGATTATATTTACCGCGCCGTTTCTTATTGTCGGCCCCTGCCTTTTGCCGAAGAAAATCGTTTGTTTATGACTGCTCTCTATCTGTTTAATGAAATGGGTCTGAACACGTAGAATAACTTTATTAGCAAAATGTAAGTTAAATATACAATCATTGACTGATTGCAGACTAATCATACTGTGCAAGATCGAAACACTGGACTCAGTACAGATCATGGATTTGGCTTTAATTATCGTTGATACATGGCGCTTTAGAATGCATTCATAAGTGAAAGCCTTGTGTTCCTTAGTTAACCGGATGTCTTCTTTGACAATTGTTTTTAGTCCTTTTCACTCTGTTTTTATGCCAGATGAGTTTTAAATTCTGTTAAGTATATTGATTTCAATTTGCTATTTACTTAGTATCTAGAGCTGACATTTATTGAGTTAAATCGTTTGATGTATCTATACTAAACTACTAAGTTTACTATCTTATAGTATATAATCAAATATTTAGATTATATATTGGTGGATCGGAGATACTTATTATATTTCTAGTACAGGTTTCCAATACACATTGCAGAATTGTTTTTGAATAAAATAGATTGCACACTAAGAGAAAAGTATAATTTAGTAGATTAGAAAACTTAGAAGCTTTTCCACCTAATTATCTACTAACTCTTAATAATATATGGTAAGCAGCACGTTTTGTTATGAGCTGATATAATTCGTATTAATTTTATAAATAATTTGTTATTGTAGTTGTGCTCGTAATATCTATGATTTATCTTGTTTTGGTGTATGGAATACGGCTATGAGTTTATGGGTATGCGATGAATTGATTGAGATGACTGTGTGTCATAAGTAAGTTTGATCTAGGTTTCGGTGCTCAGTGAGTTATTATTAACGATTTACTATTTTATAGTTATTATGTCATATATCCAGATCCATATAGTTTATTACTGCTAGATATTAAATTCACATTTTACGTCTATAATTAGTTTGTTATATTATAGTATTATATACGTATACGATTCATGTATTTGATTGTAAGTAATTCATAGGGACTCATGTAAACACGCCTTGTCTTGTAATATGATGATGAATTAAGATAGTATATACTTGCAATATATGTACTGCCCTTATTAATATCACATATTTATGTGTGTAACTCTTAACTAGGTGTATTGATGATTTTGTTACATGTGAGTGTAGTGTATAATATTACCTTACTCAATCGTTGATTTCTGGATATACTATTATTTATTGTAGCTTATTGTAAGTTATTGATTAAATACGACTGTGTTGTCTATTTGTTATGTATAATATGATGTGCCTTGTCTGCTAGAGAGTCTCCAGAAGAATCCCCATCTGTCTCTCAATAATACGGTTACAAACAAGCAATGCCACAAAATCTATTGAGAATACTATCTCGTCGTTTTTCTAGATGAGAACTATTTTTCAGTTTCTGAAATGAACTCGTGTGATAGAATATAATATAATTCTTAGTAAGACCTAAATGATAAATTTATTTTATAATTAAATATGTCGGATCTCGAATAAAACAACAAAAGGCTTATTCAGTAGAAATTTATAAATGAAGGTATCAATTATTTCTCGGTGCCTTTTATATATTATTATTAGTGCTTTAGATATATAAATTTGTGTTAAAAAAAAAATAATATAATAAAATAATAGTAAATTATAAAGCTCATAAAACATGACTACCTTTATTTTTGGTGGTGCTGCGGGAACTATCTCATATTTATCTCTTTAGTATGACTGACATATTTAATCTCTAAACTCTACTCATATATACTTTACTTTGAAAGACTCGATAATCATTATATTCTTACCATTATATCCTAATTAATTACTGAATAAGTTTAATAAGTACCTTAATAACTAATTGTTTTCTTATATTTAAATAATACCATAACACTTAATGTCTCTTTTTTTGTATTCTTACAACTATGATCATTATTATTAGTGATCGTATATCATCTATAATATCGATATTACTTGTTCTATACATATTTGAATATTAAATCCACCTTACTATCCACTATCTAATCATTTTCAATACATAACCTCATAATATAACTTTAAATAATAAATAATTATTATAAATACTTCATAAAGATAACACTATTATTAATTATTTATATTTAAATTATATCAATCTAACTCTTTATTTCATATTTTAAAATATTGGTGCCTTTTGAAAAACTTTAAAAGTTTTATGTTACTACTGCTCCCTAACGTGTTCCATACCCTTTATCCTATCTATTGTTACTACGTGAGCTCAGGTTATGATATACGGACAATCTTTAAGATTAGGGCTCGATGTCACTCGGAAACACTAGTCCGTAGAGGATCGACAGATATTTGATTGCTTGCACTATTTCATTCCGGGATTGTAGGAAGGCATATGGGATAGAACTCTCCCAATTTCACGCCAAATATAGCCAAATTGAGTCCGATTGTATGTCAGTGAGCACACTTCTCTCGCGATAACGGTCCCCACGTGAGGGCTAGATATTTCAGATCTTCCTACACTTATCTGCCCGTGGTGAGAAGGCCCGTGCCAGACCCTGACGCCTATATTCTCTATCTGCTCGCATGTTATATTCTCACTCTATTGTGTCTTTTCAGTATCATTTATGTTTATTAAAATTATATTAGTTAGTGATATAATTTTAGAAATATGAAAGGTCTATATACTTAATTTAATACGGAGTAACTCCTCATAATCAAACGTTAATCTTAGATAATAGCGTTTGCATAATAGAGTATAATTTATACCAATCCAAGTAAGTTTATATACCTTAGAAATAAAATACTCCTCTTTTTCTTATTTATTTTTACCCTGATTTTTTTCTATCCATTAGTTGAAAGAAATGTGAAATCATCTACTAAATTTATTTAAATTTATATTTCCATTATTTTCCGCATATTTTTTCATGATTAAACCTATTAGTTTTAATTTAATAATAGTAATACTTATATATAAATATATTAATGATTTTTTATATATTATAATATTCCTATTGTAATATTATAATATATATATTAGATAGTTACTGCAGAGATATTATTTTTGAAAAAGAAATGTAGGTGGGTGATATTGATAATTTAATAGAATTCTATTATAGATCATAATGATTGAAGCATCCGTAATCTTTTAATATTCTTATTGTTACACTTCATATATTATCCTTGTTCTACGTCCGTAAAAATTATTGATGAACCACCGATAATCATCTACACTTTTCTATATCCATTACCAAGATCTATATTACAGTAATTTGCTGAATTCGTCTTTAAATTATATCCTCTCATCTATCTTAATCTGATAATTTATTATCTGATATCGTTTATCGTCTCGTTTATGAGTATAATGGAATTATTTTGAGTTACTTGCTAGATTGTGGTCTGTATCCTATTATATATATTTAAATATACTAAAACAAAAGAAATTAAAAACTACCATCATAATTCCATAGTAAATATAAATAAGAAACTTCTCATAAATATATAATATTAGATAAATCCACTATATTACTCAATATATAGGATGCCCTATATCAACTCGTAATCGATCAGTCTCGAAGGAAGTCTTAATACGTAGTTTCATGCACTCTCAGCCGTTCTTATAATGTTATAGCTTATCTTGCTAATTATAGTTCGGCAGTCTCACGTCATTCTAGGTGTTTATACACGGATAGTTATCATTTAATAAAATTTAAATATAATATATAATAGTTTATTTTTATATAATGTTCGTGATACTAATTTAATCTGACTAATCATTGTACTTCAGTAAACTAACTTAAGACCTACATAGTAAAACTATGATAATGATATTTTTTTTTTTCAATAGGTAAATTTAATGGAGGGAATTTTATATCTAATTGTATAATATTAATTTTTTTTTTAATTTGTCTTTTAATTGTTTATTCTTAATTATTAATTTCGTACTGATTAATATATTTTATTTTAAATATTATGTTATTGTATTCACCTCACTTTGGTGAGGTTCTCCAGTATCAACCTCCTGACCATGAGTACAGAGGGAGGACGAAAATCCCTCCCGTCCGGGCCATCCTTGAAGGTACGTAGACAACCCCACTATTATAATTCTCCTGACTCCATCCTATTTGCGATTTACTTTATATTATTTGCTATTATAATTAGTTTCTCAGTATAATTACCATCATGTTCAGTTAAATATCCGAGCAGACTGGTGTTATTCTTGTCTTTTAACTTATATAGGGCTCGTGCATACATCAATATATAATTCTACACTGTTCCTTCGCTGCATAATATACCGCATATAGGGTCTGACAGTAGATTACGGTTCATATCTGAGCGCCTCCGAGTGGTTGGTTACAACTCCCTTGTTTTCCCCTCTCCTTGTCCTCCTGCTCTCGATCACTCCCTATCTAGAACTCTCGAAATAAACTAATAAAAAATATATTTACGTACAGTTTTCCGTAATGATATAAATTGTAATAAACAAAATATCGATGAATTTAGTTGTTCCATACAAATTATATTTATATAAAATATTTAATCTAAATTAAGTCTCTCCTCTTGTATTCAATGCTCAAACCTTTTATCTTCTTTTCTTACAGAGCATATTTAACTTGTTTAGTCATCAAATACGCGTAAAAAGATAACATAAAGTGAGACACTATCTATACGCAACAAATCAACACATTCAACACTACGCAAACAACATTTACTAAAACACCAAGCGAATAATCATACCTTCTCTTATTTAGAATCTCATATAACACAGTATTCATATAATCATAACAATTTTTTCGCCAAGTTTTAATAATGATCTACCTTATTAATATTATAATATACTACATGTTATATATATAATTATTAAATATTATTCCTCATCAAATCATTACTACTCATATCAGATACATGTATCTGGATTCTAGATACTTTAATACTAAATATTATAAATTAAATCTACATATTATTATACTCATGATACACATTATATACTTACGTAATGACAATATTATCTATCTATAGACTTAGTGAAGCTCTAGATTATGATGCTTAGTCATATGATTATAAATATAATTATCATTTAATAGTAATAAATCCGTTAATAATAAATATTAAGCCGTACCTCTTATATTCTTAAAATATTATATTTCTCACACTTTCATACACTACTAGATTATATCTACAGATTCTCTCTTGCATTATTTAGTTACCTTCTATAAGTTCAGATTAATTTTAGTACTAATTAATAATTCACTTGTAATAACATATATATAACTATAGTAATTTATTAATTAACTTATAATATATATCAAAAATTAATCCGTAATGTTATTATTTAACCTATATTCGCGATCTGCTTTCTCCTAATATTCCTCTTTTATATTCTATTAGCGTGCATGGTATCCAGCCAATCGAGTATCGCTATTTTGTATAGGAGAGAGTAAGTGTATAAGATTATAAGGACTTATACTGATATCTGTTTTTCACGCATAATAAAATTGGAATACATATATACTCCTCATTATGCACAATTCTCTCATTCTACCCAATGGTGAGTCAAGCGGAAATAACTTAAATTAGTTTATACATTTGTTAATTAATGATAATAATTTAATAATAATAATTGGTTAATAATTATAATATTTAATATATAAACTAGATAAAGTATAGTTAGAAACATAATTATAGAGTAAGTAAGTAAGAGCTAGTGTATAGATTATAATCAAGACATGTATAGTATATGTATATCTCTTAGTCTTGCTCACTTACATGCTTTAACTATATTACAATCTTTTCTCAAGTAATATCTCGTATAATACATACGGCTATACCTTGTTATAAAATATGAAATTTAATTCCTATCTGCAAAACCTTATATGAAATTATACTCTAATAAGCTATTGACGTTTTAGCCACAAAGTTAAGAAATCCTTTATTACGGTGCGCAAAGAATCTACTGAACACCATCTTCCTAGTATAACTCATTATAACTTATTATATGTAGAATGTGTTATAACGGACGTTGCTTTAGCCACGATCGGAATCATATTCATTATTATTTATTTAATATAAAATACTTTTTAATTATTTTTATAATTTTTAAATTACTAGATAGGAATACTTATTGGTGAGATTATAGTAGGTTGGTATCCATTGATGTCTGAGGTTATCAGTATAATAATATCCTAGTTTTAATATATGTTCTTACATATATACGATCTACATATAATTACACCTATTCATTAGTGATTACTATAAGTATTATTGAGATTTTTAATATCTAATAACGAGTAAAATACATATAGAATATCCATTTAAGAAATTATTAACATATAAATAATATTTATATAAATACAAGATTTAAAAATATTGTTTCAACATTACTTTCTGCTTATACTTTTACTAGCGTTAATACTGTATAGCTAAACCTCCTAATCCCTTACCGTTAGATCCTGATTAACTCATCTAAACTGTTACTATATTACTCTTATTAAGTGATGGCATTGATAAAAGATGTCTATTTATAGTGAGTGAATACCTGTTATTACTTGTGAAAACCTAGTGTCGAACCTAGATTTACACAGTTATTGATTATTATTTAATTACTTTTACTTGTTTTACTTATTTCTACATACCTATTATATTTTTATATTATTTTATATATTAATAGATATTATAAATTTTAATTTATTATATCTATTAATTCAATATTATTAGTTATTACTATAATATATGTTGGCTATTATAATAAAGGGAAACCGTTTGGTTAAAATCAATTAATTAATGTTCGTATATTATTATTATTTAAAACATTAGTGTATGACAGTAGAATTTTTGGTTAAAATTAATCCTATAACTTAAGCTAACCGATTAACCTTATTCTAACTTCAACCAAGATCCTATAATCAAATTAACTTTAAATTTACCTAACCATATTTCATTGTATTCCACTTATATAAAATGAAAACCACTTAGGTAATGTACACTTATGAATCCAAATACTCTTATTCATAATATATTATATTATTTTTTTATTATTTTATAACTTAATATATGGGAATTATTTATATATTATTTATATTATTATATATTTTTTTAATATTTAAGATAGAGGTTGTTATTACTCCCAATAAAATATAAGTGTACAATTTGCATTATATTTGGAATTGGCGATTGTAGGCTCATCATTATTTATTTATTTATTAATATTATATTGATATATATTTTTTAATGTTATATATATTATTTATATATATATTAAATTTTTATTATATTTAGTATATATAGTATTTATAATTATGTTAAATATATTATTATATATAATATATAAATTTATTAATATATTAGTTATTATTTATATTATTTAATGTATATTATTATTATTTATATTAATTATTGAATTATAATATATATTATTTATATTTTTGATTTTTGCTTTATTTATATTATTATATTTTATATGAATTTATATATTATTTATTTAATTTAATATATATATTATTAATTGATATATTATAATTATTTTTATTAGATATATTTATTTTATAATTCTATTTAAATTATAATAAATATTATTATAATTAATATATATTATTAAATTATATATTGATTTAATTATTAATTATTAGTAGTATTGATTCTTCTCTGTAATTATTTTGATAAGTTGGATTTTTCAGGTTGATATTGAGAACTGTTGTTTTTGTGCAAGATAGCATCTCAGTGCTCTCCCCTCCCATATCTCCATCAAATACTAAATGTCTTGGCCTTTTAATGAAATTTTACATTGACATCTCTTTCGAATTATTTGATCGTTACCTCACTAATTTAGATAATCCGTGGAACGCATATTTTCACTTTAATTGCTCATTTCATTTAACTTTACTTTATGTCGTCGAGATTCGAGTTTTTTTAAATCCTTAAAATTCATTTTTATGTAGCTACATGTATATCATTTTCTGAGTTTAAATTAAAATTTTTTTCAATGATATCCCAGCCTATACGGAACTGGTAAACAGGTCATATAGAGTCCATGTTGTTTAAGATATTTACTCGAATTGATTAAATTGTTTAATTTATTGTCTAATCATAATTGGTCTATGAATTCAGATTATGCCTTGTTTCACTTCCGCGAGAGATAATCGTCGGAGTTAATCAAAACATTTTCTGACTCTTCACCTCATCTTTCAGTATTATTATTGGTATTCATGACTGATTACGTTGACTAATACTATATAGAACTTAGCCTTCCACCTTATATATTGTTTTTGCGATTCTATTCATATTTATCCTTCATCTATATCCCAAGTTTGTGTTATATAACTGAGTAATTTTTATAATTATTTATATCTAAATTAATATGTTTATTTTTTGACGTTTGAATTTTTTTTTATTGATATCTTCCTTTTTACGGTTTTTTTTTCTTTTTTACTTTAATATGTCTAACGCTACTCGCATATATTTTAACTTATATATCTATTACTCATTTATATTAGTTTAACCTTCAATGATATATTATTGTGTTCGATTTTCTTTTCTTTATTTTTTGCCATTTGTGTTTCTTTTTCGTTTTTTTTGCATTTTTTTTCTTTCTTATTTCTTATTTTTCTTTATTATTATTAATTTCTTTTGTTTTCTATTTTTTCTATTTCGTTTTTTTTCTTTGATCTGATACTTTGTTTTCTTTAGTATTCTATTTATTGGTATATTCTTTTTTATGGAGCGTTTATTTTTTCTTCTAGTCTTACTCGATTTTATCACGTAATATTCTTAAATTGAAAACTTAAATGTACAGATTTGTACTCCTGTACTCCTACAGTTATTTTATTAATACCTCTTGTTTTGCTTTTTGATTATAGTTATCAGTCTAGTTAGTTAACCTTAATATTATAATTAATAGGGGTAAAAGTCCTTTTCCTTAGTGGTGTATTTACTTCCCTTGTTATTAGTATAGTATATTGATCGTTGTTATATTTCCCGACTACGTATCTTGAGTACCCCTTTTATATTACCTATCCTGTATTTTATCCTCAAGCTAGCTACGTAACTGAGATCATTAGTGTACCTGATATATAATATTGTAATAGGAAGCTAATAATAATAGGTATAATAAATATCAAACGTACGACATCTATCATGGTGCGTATCTTAATTTATAATGAATAATCTTCTTTACATCTATATGAAGTACCTAATCTTATAATACATAATACTATCATATCTACATATCATTAATTATTTATTTTGCCTATTGTTTTATCCTTTATATCTGATGTGGTGTGACATTATAGTAGATATAGGTTCATAATTTTATTTTATTAATTCTAAATGATTTTGAAATTTAAAGTAAAATATATTTTTTCCATGTAAGTCGTTATATATAATTATATGTTATATATGTGTGGAATTATATAATTATATATAATTTATATAATATTATATATATTTTGTATTAAAATTAAATTATTGTATTATTTATTTAATTTTTGGATTAAATTTTTTTTACCACTAATTATATTTGTTAATTTTTTTGATTACCAAATAATTTTTTCTTTGTAATCTTAATTTATATTATTTTGAAAAAAAATTTAATTATATATTAAATATTATTTCATATCTTTACTTACTATAACTTCTGTTTCATTAACACTTTACTTTATATTTAATCATCATACTTGTAGTTAATTATTGATATTATTATGATTATAATTCTTATTGCATTGCTCTTTCTTTTCTTCTACTGTTAAATTATTGATTTCTTTGTGTTGACTGTTACAGTATAGGTGCTGCCTTATTGACGACACGATATGATCACTGTCTTAATCAAGTAGTTTAAATTCGGCAATAAGTGTAAATCACAGTTTCACATACCATAATATCAGATTGTACTTTAATTGAAACACACACTGATCTAAAACCGTTCTCTTTTAAACATTGGATATTTACAACGAAGGTAGACTTTCAATTTATTCATAATGTCCTTAACTATTTCCATTCTAATTTGGATTTCTATTGATTAATTATATATAATAAATTATATTTTATGTCTTGTGTTAAAGCTAATAAGCTATATAATATTATTGCTGTTGCTTACTATTGAATATAAATTTTTGGGGAGTTGCTTAATAAACGATTAAAACTTGTAAGTAATTGCATATATATATATTTGTATGTCTATTGCATTGCTCTGTCAATCTTATTTATATTATGTAATTGGTGTTTTTTTAATTATTTTAATTTAACTTTATTATTTACATGTTTTAAATTCTCAAGTAACTATTTTAAAGTGGTCCTATAGTTCTATATAAAGACGTCAGTTAAATTATATTTTTATATATTTATTCTGTGATTTAGTCATCCTATATTTGATATATGTATTTGCTATATATATAAATCAATAATTATGCTAAATAATTATATAATATGTAATATAATAGAATAATCAATCACAAAATATAATCTTTAATTATTAATTTAATATAACTTCATAATCTAAGTAGTTGGCTACTGTAAAAGAGCTTGTAATATCCTCTATTTAATGAACTACATATATATACCTCAGCTATTTTTGAAATAAAAATTTAACATTTTGAGACAAACATAATGAAACCATTGTTATTATAAACAATATTAATACCCTTAGATATATAATTGTATTTATTCATATGATTTGTCATGTAATAAAAACAGAGAATTTTTAGTTGATGAAAGATACGGTTGATAGGAAGAACAGAGGAGGTGAAAAAAAAAAGAAAGAAGAAAAGAAAAAGGAAGTGAAAGAAGCAGGAAGAAGAATAGATTGGGGTTAGAGTAGTGTAGTAGGAAAGTGATGAAAGGTAGGAAAGTAGAAGAGAAGTGAAGTCGTAGAAGGTTGAAATTTGATGAGTAGAGAGAAGAGAAAGAGGATATGAATAGAGTATGGGGGACAGAGGACGATTGTTGAATTATGTGAATGTTGCAAAAGAAGTAGAAAGGAAAGCAGTATGACATTCGGACAGGCAGGCAAAAAAACAGGAACTCATGGATTAAATCACACAACCACGCACTGAGTGGGGAAAAGATTAGCGTTTCGTGTATTGGAGCAGGTTAAGAACGAAAGATAGAAAGTAAGAATAAAAGAAAAGAAAAAGAAAAAGAAAACAAAAGAAGAAAAAGACACTCATAAAAAGAAAAGCAGCATAGAAATAAAAAGGTATTCATCCAAATCAATCATTACCAGGAAAAAAAGTACGCACAGAAAAAATAAACCGGAAATATCAAACAAGAAAAAAAAGTCTCGCAACCTACCAGAAGAAAAAGCCTTGCTGAACGATCGAAAAAGATACGAAAAAAAGAAGAAAAAAGACAGAAAAAATGACGGAAAAAAAACGAAGACAAGAAAAATAAAAAAGTGTCAAGAACACAAAAGTAAAGATAAAAAAGATAAAGAGAAAAGGAAAAATAAACAAAAAAAGAAAATGAAAAAAAAGTAAAATAGAATAAGAAAAAATAAGAAAAATAGACAAAAAACTGATAGAGAGGATAAATAATCAAGAAAGAAACGTATAAAAAGAAAAAAAGAAAAGAAAAAAGAAAAAAAGAATGAATAAAGCATGAACAAATAATGATTAGAAAAACAATAAAACAAAGGCTAATAAAAAAGTAAAACAGAAAAAGAAAAAAGAAATAAAGAAAAAAAACATACCTAACAATCATTAATATATATATTAAACTCATTTTTACTATCAATCATATTATCAAAATAATAATAACTCTAATAATTTAAATAATATTCTATATCTTTAATTTAATAATTAAAATATATAATCAATAAGTAATGTCAGCATGATCTAATATATAATACGTCCAACATATAAAGATTTACTTTAAAATTAAATATAGTGAATAATAATAATGTTAATAATTAATGATAATAATAATTTTAATATTAATAATATTAATTAAATAATAATAATATAATAATAATAATATATAAATTAATAATAATAGATAATAATTAATTAATAATAATAATAATAATAATAATAATAATAATAATAATAATAATAATAATCAGATAATAATAAGAAGAAGAAGAAGAATAATAATAATAATTAATATATAATATATAATAATCATATAATAATATAATAATAATAAAATAATAATAATAATAATATAAAAAAAATATATAATAGAAAAAAAGTGAATAAGTATTATTTAATTAAAAATAACAATATAATAATAATAATTTAATAATATTTTCAATAATAACTTAGATATTTATTTAATAATAAATACATACAAACATTAATATAATTAATATTATATAATACATAAATATATAATAATTCATGCAACTATAATAGTGTTGTTTAGGAATATATAGAATAATTCATTTCAAATATCTTAATAGCTCTGTGGTCAAAAATATAATAATCCATATAAAAATATAATGAAGAAACATATATGTAGGCTTGAGAAGACACTCCAAATGCACCGGATTTTATTGGTTATTTTCATTTACTAAAAACTTCTTCTCTTCCTCTTTCTCTCATCTCTCTCTCTCTATATATTCTATGATATTACTATATATATATAACTATGAATTTAAAAAAGTAGCCTACCTATATATATTATATCATTAATAATATATATATTACTTATATATAAATAGTAGGTTTATTATATATATTATATTAATTTATTTATATAATTATATGTATTAAATTATGATGACTTCACGTTATTACTATATATGTAGATAAATTCTTAAAGGAGGCGATCGAAACAATGTTTCCTTCTCAAACTAATATAAAAAAATTAAATAAAGTTAAAAACAGAACATAAATAAAACGGAGGACCCGACTAGCGTATATATATATAGAAAGGATAAAAAAATTAAATTAATTAATATATAACTGCATATAGTGAAGATTATAAATTCTCAAGAGGTGAGAGATATAAAAAAGAGACTTAAATATGTATAAATTTGTAACAGAAGAAAACAAAAAGTAACTAGATTATATCCAGTATCACCACCATTAATTAACCGAACAATGTTATCGCAAACTTAAAGTCATTGTCGTTGCTCACGAACCTCACCAACTTACACTTATCGCCACTCACAGTACCAGCGGCAAATCTCGCGCGATCCTAACCCCTTTCAACCTAGAAATTTTCTGATGAATACCCTCCTTAATCTTCATACCTGTAATAACTCGCCTCCAATGCACAGATCTACTATGGCCCAATTAAATCATCTGCCAACGACAAATACTTTCATTTACCCATCATTGCAGCCATATATTATCACCCAATCCATCCATTTGCACCCATCCAACCCTAACACCAACACGGCCCTCTCCCCTCGCTTTAGTACATGCCAAACCTTCGCCATACCTACACGAACTTGCTCTTCCTGTATGAACCTCCTCTTCACGATCCCGCTATTACCCCTTCGAAGCACCCTCCTATCAGTAGTCCTCCACCATTCACTCGATGTTGAAACAATCCTACGCCCCTTTCCGTTCGACCTTCCCCTACTTCCTATCACCCGGCATTATCCAATTTTGTACTTTACACTTGCCTTCGCTCCCTACCCGCAACAGCCTTGCACAAATATACGTTGAAATGTAAAATATTTGGAATATATCGAAATTTATAGCATTATATATATTATTACTATTCTTAGGTCATCTACAAAAAAAAAAAATACAAAAAAAATACAAAAAATAAAATATAATTATATAAATTAGTAATATATATTTATATTATATTATTAATATTTATAATATTTATATATTAAATATATATTTATATTATTTTGATAATTAGAAATATAATAATTAATATAATATTTATTATCTATTTATATAATAGAATAATATAAGTTATATTTATAAGTAATTTAATCTATTATTATTATTGATATTACAATTTTAATATAGTTTATTTTTTATTTATTATAAAATTCTTTACCCTATATTTTTTAATATATTAGAACACGAACGAAGGTGTATGAAGTTTCAGCAATAATAAACCCCGATAGGATTGTTTATCCACCGAATAGCATGTTTAATTAAAGGTAGATCGAAGATTGTCACCCAGAACTTTTTTTATTATACTGTATAACAATATTATTAGAAGCCATGAAGACTTAAATCGGGATCGCGACCAATAGTCTTAGAAACCTTTAGATTAAGAAGGATGGAATTGGAGCTCCATTAGATGATATGAAGATCATTAATAGATACTAAAAAGAAATAAGTTATCCTCTTAAACTTGAAGTAAATGTGACTAAGACATGTATGTATGTAAAGTTAGTAGATATTATGATGCTTGAACTACAAGAATTTACAGTGCATCAGAAGAAAGAGTAATGAATGATTTAAAGATGTATATGAATGGGGGTGATTATGAGGGTGTACACGAGTACGCTGTAACAGAAACTCTCGTCACATAGGGTATATAGATAGATATTTATATTATATTTTAATATTATACTCGGGGGTTTAGCGCAGTGTCTTAGATGGGGAGTGTTTGTAGGTGTGTTGTGTTCGTGTCCTGCCTTCGTATAGGCATTTTGATTTGAATTAATTAGAAATAGTAAAAACTTTTTTAAAATATTTTGAAGACTATTTACGAAATTAAACTTATATTTTTATATAATTAATGATAATAATATAAAAACAACCATAATAAAGATAATAGCCTGAGTTAGACAAATGATCTATCCCCAGCCCCGCCCACCACAATACCCCGCTCACAAAACCCCCCCCGCCATTCTTTCATGTTATGCACCTTTCTCTCTTCCAGGCACCGTGTCGAATTATTATTATATTATTATTATTATTATCTATTATTATTATTATTATATTATCATTATCTTATTATTTTAAATTTATTTACGTATATTGTTATATTAATATAAAAATTAATGTTGTATTTCACTTATACATAAACCTGGAAAAAAATATTTTTCCAAGGAAGAGAGAAGAATCAGCTAAGATTACAGACTTCAAAAGGTAGGGATGTCTCAGTCGGATCGAACAAATATTTTATTTGATGGACTTCTCATCCAATGTTTCAAGGTTTTCGAATGATGATTTATTATTTTTAATTTTTACCAACTCCAAACATGATTTGATAATGGTATGTACTGGATATCTTATGTCATGAGTTTACAAAATCAGTGTAATTTATCACAGACAAAAATAAACACCTTTGCTAATTTCTATCTGCCTTCAGAAATGTCTGTCGGTAATCTTCTCTATCCAAAATCCGAGCCACCTCTGCGTTCTTGCTGAAAGGACACTTTCTGTACCATTTGAAGGGTCCACAGCTTTTAACAGTATTACAGAGAGATATTTAAAACAGAAAGCCAGCCCAACTGTTATAATAAATTACCGAAACAGATGGTTAAAAGACCACAGAACATATTATTAGTGGCAAGTAAGTAATTAATCATTTTTATTATTAAGAAAATTCTTTTATGCAGGATTTGAATGTGAACCTAAGAAGAACCGTTTCTTCTTGCCTAGAGAATAAAATGAAAGGTTTCAGAGGAAAAGTTTCGAGTCGAAGAAAGAAACTTCCGCAACCTTGACTTCAAGTTGCCCTTTGCGCTTTCCCTCAACAACGTTGACTATGAGGAAACAATTAGAGCGGTAAATTTGTTCTAAACATCAAATACTTCTTTGCTCTGCAAAAAACATCAATATTATTTATTATATTATTATATTATATATATATTTATTATTGATTATTATTATTATTATTTTAATTTATTAGTATTAGACTATTATTATCTTAGTATACTATATTTAATTTTAAGTCCCTACCCTGTTAAGTACTTATTGGAGCTTTATGGTTTGGTTGGTAGGGGTTTTAAGAAACTTACAGTAATTACTTATTCTTGATAATAATGTCACAAATGTTTGAATTCGGCCCTCGTGGCCGAGGGGTGAAAAAAATAGCAATGTAATAATTCAGGAGGGAAATAAATTAAACAGAAAAAAATGTACGATATAGAAAAGTTACCAGTCCAATATTTACTTCAAATTTGTATAATTTTAGAATGTAATACAAGGACAATATATATACGCCCTCTTTCTGTTTAAAAATGAATTACACAAATAAGTGAATTTTCCTTTACGTTTTTAAACTTCTTTATCAGACCCACTTCCTATTACTTGGAATCGATTATCTTTTTATGCACAACTACGATTTTATACCACTCTAGGCATAAACTAACTGAACACTATGTTAAATATTAAACACCTGGAGATGGGGGGAAAATTTAAAAACACCTCATATAAAAACTATAAATTTATATCACTTCGATGGCGTAAGAGTTTTCTAATGATTTTTATCTTATTCATTCTAGCATTATTATATATTTTATGTTATTATTATATTAATATTGGTTCTCATTGTACACTACTAATTATGTGTTTTTTCTTGTGATTATGTCATATAGCATGGGGTTTCCTTTTTTTTTCTCATTATTGTAGCTATCTAAGTAGTCTCTTTTTTAATTCTTGTCTGCGTTAATTATTATCTATCTTGTTATTTGGTGGCATGTAAGATGAATAAATTTAAGTGATATACATTTTATGTAAAAATAATTAGGAGTTGGTATATTATTACTATTATGTATAGGTCATGGTGTGTGGAACACAGCTCTAGTTTATCCGTTCGAGCAATAACGATATTAAAAATTTTAGACAGCCCAACACGTTTATCACACTCACGGATAAGCAGTTAGATATAAGTATATAATATGTAAACTAGTAATGTATTCTAATATAATGTAGTAACCGTTATAGTAGTGTGTATAGTGTAATTGATATATATAGGTAGCTTTCAAAACTCTGATGTGTTGTTCTACTATTAATCTGTTGGATAGGATGAAAGCGTGTATATAACGCTGCCTTCCTTCCTTTGGAAGCTTTAGTGGATTAAAATGAAAATGGGAGGAAGATAATTGATATTGTGAGGGGGAAGAGGTTATGTGTGTAAGATAATACATTTTCGAGGCACAAAGTACCCACAAAACATGCTGGGAGTGGTGTGGGTTAGAGATTGTTATATCAAGTTTAAAAAATTCGGGATTTTGTATTTGTGTTGGTGAAGTAAAATTAAAGTATGTGAAATGGGATCCCGCGTATAAATCCAATTAGGCGTTATTATTGGGAGTAATGCATCATTATGTTTTGTTTTAATGTAAAAATAAATAAAAAAAAATAAAAAAATTAAGTTCTGTGGGCTTAAATGGGACAGAGGGAAAGAAAAAGAGGAGTGGACCAAGAACTCATCAGGAAAGAAAATTTCGCTATTACGATTAATCACATTGAACAAGTTTACTCCAAACAATCACCACGCGCCACATTTATCATTAAATATCGAGTATATATATATATATATATAGTTATTATACATAGCTACAACATATAGGTAGTATAATAATATATAAGTTTATTATATATATTCTATAAAACTAATTAAATCTCTTAAATAAACGTTGACCTAAACTCTCGAATGAAGCGTTGAGCTGCGAGACCTGTGCCGCCCTACATCCCAGAACGGCAGGAGAGTTTAGCTAAACACGCTTTTGCTTCATGCGATGAATTTACGTGTGTGTTTTTTGTCTGGCAGCCCAACTGGTTATTATGGGTTGAGGTTGTGTCCAACTTGTTGGGAATATGTGGACTTGGTGAACTTGTCTCGTTGTAATATATTGATACAAATGCAATATTGAGCTGTCATATCGAATTTAATATCTGTTAGCTCAAATCAGAATTCTGTTTTTATAATCGATATATAGAGTGTAATATCGTTATTTTACAGATTATGTTGGTGATTTGAAATTTGTCCCATTCGAAAAAAGAAACTGAGGCATTACAATTTACTTTAATTCATCAAAAGCTTCAGTTTTAAATTTGAGTGTGCCATACTACCTAGCAATTATTCATTCTACTATTATATATTTAACATGCATAAATCTAGTATATATATACATTATAAGTAATATATGGTTAATATACACTGTAATTCATTTCAATTAACTCTCAAACGTTATTCTAATGGTAGTTAATATATTAATCAAGATATGTATATTATATCATATATAACAGTATATATTATATTATTATTCTCATTTATAATATTAAATATACTATTTTAATTACAATATTATATAATATACTTGTTTAATATACAATATAATTATATATATACATATTCATATATTTATATCAATTATTATTAATTAATATTTATTGAAAAAAGGAGTTTGAAGATGTAGTAAATTTCTATATAGTCCATAATTATTCTCAATTTAAATGAAACCAATAAAATTCAAGTTGATATTGATGTGACTTTCCCTCATATTAAATATTCATAATTCTTCTAGAAATACGTATTATAAATACCAGTATATTATATACAGTATGATATACTAATATATATTATATATCATATATTAGATATATATATAAGTATAATATTCATATAGTATTATTCAAAAAATAAACCAAGATTCTAACCGTCCCTCACTAACCTAAGAAATGGGATGTTTTCCTACTTTCTATTCAGGACGAACAGTCAATATACAAGCAGAAACAGACAACATTAACTCCAGAACAGTATACACTATCAACAAGGGATCTCACGTACCATAAGGCGCAATACTTGCTGACCTACATCTTATTTCAACCTATATTTTACTATAACCGATTCAAGTCGTACCACACGCACAAACAGTCTAATCGACGATCAGATCTTCAAACAACCTCTCTCGCATGGTATAGACGATTACACCACAAGCCACTAGCTGCACCTCTAACAGTAGTCCAAAACACTGCTTCACCTCTAAGATCCTTCTTGACACACAATACATCAGTCTGCACTCAAACATGGCAATCGGAAAGACGGAATGTGGCGCCACACAAAAGCGAAGATCTGTCAGGAGGTTACTTATATAAATTACCACCAACCTGAAACACTCTGGTCTCCACACATACCTAAAAAGTATCTACGCGGTGAAGGACCATGTGCTATATACCTTTATTACGATACTAATATCACTATGTGGTACTTGTATCCGAATTGGCAACGAATGATTTTTGGAATCGGCAAAAATATGTAATATATCGCTATACTAATAATATATATATATAATAATATATATATATATAATATATATTAATATATATTATTATATATATATTATATATATATATATAACTATATATATATATTATATATATATATAATATATATATATATTATAATATATATATTATATATATACTATATATATATATATATATATAAATATATGATATTATATATTAGAGGTGTACCGAAATTCCGGTCCGGCCGAATTCCGGGCGGAATTTGACATTTTTTTCGGTTCCGGTTCGGGGAATTTTTAAAATTTCGGCGGAACGGGAATTTACTTTCTTAATTAACTTTCTTAAACACTTTGAACATTTGCTGATTGTGGTGAAGTAAAGAAAAACTGTTCATCAGTATTGGGCAATATTTTAAAAAGTTTTTTCTCAATAGATATTAATCCTTCTTTTGAAATTGAAAATAATTTCTCTGAACATATGGAGGAGACTGGAAAGGAGAGTAATGTTTGGTGGCTAGTACTTGGAGCTAGTTAGGGAATTTAGCTTTTTACTTCGCACAATTAAGGAATACTTCTTTCCCAGTAATGCTATACTATATCACTTTCAACTTCAATTCATTTGGCATTATTTTCTTCAAGCTCCACAATTTTTTTTACATCATTCTCTTATTCAAATTAGCAAAATAAAGTCAGTTTGTATCTTGGGTCCACTGCAGTATTTAAGAAATTTAAAAAATTTAAAACAATTATATTGTTTTGATATATGCCTATTGATCTTTCTTCCTTTTTATTCATAAATCTAACTCGTAATGCTTCTTCAGGCTCTTCTTTTTCTTCTGCTGTATCCTCAGAGTTTTGAGAGATTATTGCTGGAGAGCTCAAATATGGTGAATATAATTGATGATATAATTGATTTTGCCTTATATTTTCCGTAACCAGGCAATTACTTATTCAAAACTTAGAATTTTTCAATGTTTGTGCAAATGTAAGCTTTTGTGCGTGTAAATACATACTGCATTGTTCTATATTAATTAAACTTGCAGATGTCTTTTCAAACATTCAATTCTTTCTAGAATCAAATATGTGCTATTCCACCTTGTATTAACATCTTTAATTGGCATAAGTGGGCTTGCAAGATGTGGATCCAAGTCTCTTTGTATATTTTTTTAAGTTCATTACAGCTTAAAAACTGGAATGATTGAAATGTGTACAAATATTCCTACATTTCTTTAATAAATCACACTGTTCTTTTCTTTGGGTAAAATAAGGCATCTTCTTTAAATAAATTGTTTTGATAAAACAAGAAAAACTTTGTGCATCCTGGCTAGAAATCAGTTCCAGTTTTCCCTTTTATGCTCCATCCTCGAAGGGTCAAAATGGATTATGTTAGGGAGGAATTTTCCAATATTCTTCTCGTAATTCTCAAATCTTATGTGATTTTAATTCCAGAATGAGAAACTGGGAAATACTTGCAGATGGAGTAACAGCCCATGTTTTTCAACTCGCTGGTAAGCCTAGAGTGGCGTTAAAGAATAAATGCGTCGTTTGAATTATTTAGCTCTCAATATATCTGTAGTAAATTAATATCTGATCAGGCCTTAAGATAATAATTCTCGCTACTGCTGATCAAATTTCCTGTATGTAATTGTGTAACATTTTCGCATAACAAAATATTTTCCTACTAGGCAATAAAGATATTTTGGGTTGAACGATGGGCAATAGGTTATGAAATCCTTCTCTTTCTGTAAATGTTAATGGCCCTTGTTACTCATTGCGATAAAATTCTATATATTTCTGTGATTTGTGGGTCATTGATATATCGCAAAATCTTTTTTGTGGGGAGTAACTCCTCCTCAAACTGCACTTATTTCACTGGCTTGGATCTATTGCATCTTCTTGTGGTTTCCACTGTTCTAAGAAAATAAAAGACTCTCCCTTTTCTATTAAAAATTTTTTGGACTTCCAGTTCTCTTCAATATGATTTTCGCAATATTGTTTCATGACCTGGCGTTGTACTAATATAAGATTTTAAATGTTGAAAGTTTATTAAATATAATATATTTTTTACATAATTTTATATAGTTAAAGGAAGTTCACAAAAAAATGTCAAATTCAGGCCGGAATTCCGGCCGGATTTTTTTTGTGATTCCGGCTAATTTTCGCGGTTCCGGCGGAAACTCTGAACATTTCAAGTTCCGGTACAAAAACACCCGTAATATATATTTATATATATATAATATATATATATATTATTATATATAATATATATATATATATAATATATATATTTATATTATATTATATATATATATATATCTATATATATATATATAGTATTTATGGGTCACGCGGTTACTACCTATTTATTGCCTAAGAATGTAGGCATGCGTGCATATGCAAATTCTGGGGAAAGAGCAGCTGATGATGTATTGAGATTTATATATATTATATATATAGTATATATATATATATCTATATATATTATATATATATTATATATATATATATTAATATACTATATTTATATATAATATATATTATTATATATAATATATATATATATATATATATATATATATATAAGTATATATATATATAAATTTCGCGTTTACTCCACAACCCTAAGAAAATATTTAACCTCAATTTCTTCCATAAAGAGTCAACATTAAAGTTTCTGCTTGTTTTCGTTCCCAACCGCATATTCTTAAAAGTAGATATAAAAACTTTTACTACACAATCTAGTGATGAACAAAATGTCAGATTTTGCGTTTGCAGATGCACATCTTTAATAATTCAGCAGACCGGAGGGAATACGAATGCGGATGAGAGAGACATCCATAAATCGACAACAGTCTCCCTTCTCATCTCATGCCCCCCGCCCCATACCGCCAAGACATCTCTAAAAATTACACGCATTCTTGCTTAATTTACAAAGACTCTTTTATTTAACCAGACAAAATCTACTGGCAAGACTTTTATAACAAGAACCTTCAAAAAAATATGGGCACCGCTACCGTATATTATAATCATTATTAAAATAACTGCCGCCCAACGCATAACAAACTGATGAAATATCTCAGCCATACAGAAAAACTACAAAATATATTCTTGAATTCATTTTGAACGTTTAAAGGATTAATTTTATTCCTGCGTTCCTCTAGAAAAAGAAAAAACAACGATCTCCACCGCCTGCTAAGGACTCCTAGATAGTATTTTGCATAATAAAGTAAGCTATATACTATTATAACATCTCCAAATGAGGCAACCAGCTTGCACCATTGTTGGCAAATCAAGCGCAAATTACAGGGTTAATCTAGTTCCTTTAAACACTACTACCTACTACTACTAATAATAATAACAATAATAATAATAGTAATAATAATAATAATAATAATAATAATAATAATAATAATAATAATAATAATAATGTCGAAATTTGCGGGCTTTTAAAACGCTACGAATAATGGGGGAGATATTGAGCGAATAAAAGGGGTAATATGCAGCCCCCTCCCTCTCTCTCTAATTTTTATTCCCCCTTTTTCTTATAAACGTAGTTAAGGAGTAAATCGACTTCTGTTTGCTGTATATACAATCCACATGTAGGTACGGCTTTATTACAGGATAGCATACACAAACAAACACCAAATAATAGATATAAATGCCGTGGTACGAAAAATAAATGATATAATATAATTACGAATATAATTTTGTAGTGTGAAGAAGGAAGGCCTCCTTTGCCCCTCCCCCTTTCTAGTGGAATTCCTTGCTAAACATACAGGCGTACACGAAACATGCACACATGTATGTGTACCAATTTCCACTACAAAGCGGAAGAACCCTCTTGGAAATGTACAGAAAATTCCCAAGATTCCTTCAGAAGGAAATATTAGGTAAAAGCAAGCAAAGGCTAAAGATACAGGAAAGCGGAGTGTCTGATGTATCTCTATTAGATGAAACTGAAGAGAGAAATTTCATCTAAAAGCTACTTTAATATTGACAGTAGGAGAATGTTTGTTTCTTCACAAATACAATTCTCTAATCTCGTGTGTATAAACCAACGAATGAAGAGCTTACCTGAGTTCAGCTCACTCTATGACTCATACCCAATCAAAGACGTACTTACGGAGTTCGAATTACAAACAAGCACAATTATAAATCACCATTATTTACAACATGCAATTAGAAATTACACATAAATGCACCAAATTAATAAAAGATTGAAAAATGTAATTAGGCCTCTGCTTCAAATAAGATTGAAGAGACAAAGGCAAAACACAAACACAGCACCAAAACAAGGATACACCGTGTAAGCAGCGAATGCGATCAGTAAGAGGACCAGCATGCGACTAAAAAACAAAGGTGAAAAAGGGTGCGCCGTTGGGCATTGGTTGCTAAAGATGTTGCAATCTTGGAATAAGGTGCGATGACCTCAATCTCGGACGTGAGAGAATGGGCATTTTAAACAAATCCTGATTACAAAAGTACCTCCTTTATTGTGAAAGGGCAATTCTTTAACTTTATAACTACCTCATTCTGAAACAAGGAGGCTCGAAACTTTAGTGCAGAAAAAATAAGAAAAATAATAATAATAATAAAAAAACCATGGTCGATATTTGAAAAATCGTCGACATTAAGCTCCCACCGAAGAGAAGGGGAAAAAAAGGTTTATTGAAGACTATGTTTATAGTATTGCAATAAAAGAGAAAATATATGAAGGCCTCCATTCTTCCAGGAGATATAGGTGACAACAAAAAAATGGTTTACTTAAGATACAACCCCTGTAACCTCAACCCATTAAAGTCTCAGTCGCGTTTGTAGGACGCTCTAAATTCTCAAATGATGAATAGCATATAAGATACTGAATACTCCGTTTCCATCGTGCTAATCCAACCCTTTAAATTGTTTGGATAGTAGACCATTCAAAGAATAACAATTGTTTAGCTCAACCAACAATAAATACCCCCCCTTCGAAGGGGACGTGGTCTCTGGGAACGCCCCTTCGACTCCCCGAAAAGAAAGGGATGGTTGAGTATGAAAAAAAGAGATTGTCATTCCTTCATATTCAAGGGAAATATATAAAAGGGGTTATCACCTCTTTAAAGTCCCAGGAATTTCTCTATACGACGTAATCATATCGCGTCATACGCCCATCCAAACGTCTAGGGAAACGTGACTAACAAGAAGGGGTTTTAGGATAATTCAGTTCTTAAAGTGAGATATGATAAAAAAAAAATGAACGTCCTACAATTGCCCTGAAAGCTTCGAAAGGTTTGTAGGCTACAGCGAGCTTAAAATATTAGGTTTGTACCATGTTTAACGCAAATGTCATCCAACTCCCCCGAGTACAAGGAAGCCAAGATAAAAGTTCTACAGTTGTGTCTATGGAGCACAAGATAAAAGACGTTACTGCGCAGTGTACGTAATGTCTAATTGTAGAGGATTTGTATGTTATGTCAAAGGACAAAACAAAACAAAATAAAACAAAAAATGGTTTGACTATTCTTTATCTGAAAGAATAGCCTTAATGCGTTGTTTCGCTAGAATGTGAGCTTGACGTGTAGTTCTCTCCGGTTGGGAACCCAATGTCGAGGTAGGTTCCTCTAAAGAGGACGCGTCATCTAAATTAAAAATATTAGAATGGATTTCTAAAGGGTATAGATGCACTATAGCTCGAGTGATCTCCCCATTCTTTGTATTTAATGAAACTGATCGGACGTACCCATCAGGAGAAGTGTGAAGGGTTTTTACTATGCCTAATTTCCATTTCAAACGAGGACCATCATCCTCCACCAAGACTACATCACCGATAGCAATGTTAGGATGGTCAGAAACATTCCAAGATTGGCTTGAGATTAAGTAAATAGTCCTTACTTTCCAAGCTCATGGAATTTGTTTGGAAATAAGCGAAAAGCGTGTACCGATCTTTTATTACTATTTATTTAAACGGGTCCCGGTAAGTAGTGTCCGACTCTAAAAGCTCTTCTGGAATAGGAAGAGTGTTAAATTTATAACCCACAAGTGGGTGTGAGGGTGTGAGAGGCTCCTTGCAATAAAGCTCGTCTCCCACAAAAGTGATATTTTCCCGGAATGACTCTAAAGTTGTTTTTTCCGCTTCGATGAATCGTTCATTTGGTAGGATGTCAATGTGTGATAGAGACCACAGTCGGTCTAAATCGTCAGTGGGGAATGAAGCTTCCTCTCCTTCCTCTTCTTCTGGTGCACTGGAAGGAAACTGCTGTTTCTCCACCTCCTCTTCATCGCTAAGTTCGGACGGAAGATGTTCCGCTCCGATTTCTTCTTCGCGTTTTGTGGAGGAGGGGTGGTGCTCCTTATTGAAGGGAATTGTTTCGGGTCTAAAATCGTCATAGAGACGAACTTCGGTCCGATACGTTGAAACGACCGAAACCTGTGACTCAGAGTCGCTGGAAACAAAGGGTAATTCCCCCCAAATTAATTTTCCAACGTTGGTATCCATCAGGTTGATTCCGCGGAAAGTCTCATATGACTTCAAAAATTGAGGAAGAGCGTCCGAGCCAAGAAGAATCCCTATATCTGACACGGTATTTCCAGTGGGATAAGGGTTGGCTAATTTTGACATGATGTCTACGTAGCATTCTTGTTGTCTTGACCAATCCAGGGATATGAATATCTGTGGGAAGGTGATCAACAACGATAGCCGAGATGGGAATAGTGCCATCTTCCGTCTTAATTTTTAAAGTCACGACATCACGCAACATGGCGGGGCCATTTTGATTGATGCCGTTAATAGCTATACGAATTTTGGAGTGAGGAACACATTGCAATGCTCTCACCACTGAGCGAGATACAAGACTGCGTTGCGAGGCTTGATCATAAAGCGCTCTTACAAGTATAGTCTTGTCTCCTTTATAAACAGATAAGTCTGCTAATGGTAAAGCAACTCCTCTATTTGCTGAGAGGAGTGTTGTCACATTCGAAGTCTCCTGAGGAGGAGACGCGGGTTGTGTCTGTGAGGAAACGTTTGCCCTCTGGCTCTGGTTTCCATTTTGACGACAGAACACTACATGATGATCTGTTGCCTGACACTTAAAACAAGGCCTTTGGTTTTTGCAATCGGAGGTGGTGTGGTTCTGAGCCAAACACCTTTCACACCAACCTTGGGCCTTAACCACCTGTTGTCTCAATTCTGGTGTCGGAAGCAAGACACACTCCGAAGGATAATGCGGTCCTTTACAAAATCTACATATTATGACTTTATCCCCAGTATTCTCACTGGTGGGGGCCGCATTTTGAGCAGGTTGTTTCGTAGAGTGGGATTTTGTTCCCGTAGTAGTCAAAATTGTTGAAGCCTTCGGTTGGGCTCCTGTGGACATCTGTTTGTTTGTTGGTGATTGTTGTGAAGTGTTACTTCCTTTAGATGATTCCCTGGTCTCCTTAGCTCCTTTGGTTTCGGAAGAAATTTGTCTAGATGCTTCCAAAAATGAGAGGGCTTGATCTACCATCTCCACGAGAAAGTCTAGAGTCCAATTTTCTTTGGCCTTGCCCCAGGGTACTTTGTCCTTTATCTCCTGAGGTATTTTCTGAGCTAGGAGGGAACCTAGAATGATTGAGCAACTCTTACAATCACCAACCATCTCCTTATTCTTAAGGGATTCTACATAGCAGAACAAATCTGCTTTAAATCTATACAGATCCTCATGATTATATTCAGGAGGAGACAGTCCACATAATTTCAAAATTAGCGTCTCAATGACCTTAGCTTTGTTACCAAAGTCATTTTTGAGCTGCTTCAGAACAATCTGGTAGTTCTCTCCGACCCGTGAGTATCCGGAAACAAGTTTCAAGGCATTACCCCTTAAGCAGTCGAAAAGAAGTTCCAATTTAATATTGTCCTTATAACCGTGACCTTCTGCTATTGACTCGAATGCCTCTATAAATGATTGAAATTCAATTAAATTTCCATCAAATAGTGGTAGCTTTTTAGTAGGAGGCCTAAAAAGACCGAAGTTATGGTTGTTCCTAGAGCAACAAGAATTCCTCGTTGAGGAAGAAGTACATGAACCTTTATTAGATTTTTTCATAGAGTTCAAATATTCATCAGCACGATTTATTTGTTCTCGGATCATCCTTTGAATTTTAAAACATTCTGTATCGTCTGCAATGAATAATGCACCGCTCAAGGAGTCTTGAATGATCTTGTCACTCTCGTCAAGTTTTAAACTGATGTCGTTTAATAATTGACTAAGTGTGAGAATAGATGCTGAAGAGGCCTCGGGAGCTGATAATAAATCTTCAAGTTCGGTAGAGGCAAGACTGAGACGAGCTCTTTGAGATAAACGAACTCGTTTCGAGTCCCTGAGCTCTTTTGTGTCCGTCGAATCCACATTATTCAAATCAGATATGTTCTCAACAGTGCTGTTGCTACCTAACTCTGATGTAGACTCCGGGATAGACAGAAGGTCTGTTGCCGTCGTCGTTTTTCTTTTGGTATTTTCGTTCCGAATGGACCCTTCCTCTTTCGATGCCCCTGAATTGGAAATTCTCATGGGACTAGGCCCTTTTGCTCCCTTCGACCTTGTCATAATCTTATATTTTAATTAAAATACCAAAAGGAAAGGTATATACAAAATATTAAAGCACGTCCACCAAAGTAAACTGCGTTTTATGTCTGTCTGTCTACTGTAAGCCAGCCAATACAGACAAACACAAAAAAAGAAAAAAAATATATAAAAAAAAATAGAGAAAAGATTAAAAACCAAAAAAATATGTCTGCTTCCTCAAGCGATGTATACAGAAAAAATTAAAATATAAAAGCAAAAAAATGAAAATGATTAAAAAAAAGCGAACCTAATCTACCCTATAGTATATACATACAGATCTTAAGTAATATCTATATACAAACAACCAGGAAGAAAAGCCATAAATAATAATAATAATAATAATTAATAAAATAATAATAATATATAATATAATAATAATTAATAATAAATAATAATACTAATAATAATAATAATATAATAATATAATAATAATAATAATTAAATAAAATATAATAATAATAAATAATAATAATAACTATAATAATAATAATAATAATCACTACAATATAATAATATAATAATAATAATAATAATAAATAATAATAATAATAACAATATGGTTATTTATTATAAACACATGTTCAATGCTCTCTACATTGCAAAGGAAAGAGAAAAAAAATTAAATAAAATTGAAAAATTTAGTCGAAATCAAATTGAAATCAAATCGAAATAAAAATTGAGCAAATTAAGTTTCAATTTTCAATTTCAGTGAACTCAATAAGTCATAAATCAAATACTGTAAACAAACTTATTGTTAAGTTCGATTAAAGGATTTTCGACTCTAGTACCTTCTTTCAAACAGTGGAACGATTACGTTCAATGCACTTCCCCGCGAAAGTGCCATAAAGATGATAAGGAGCGCGAGGGCGATCGGGTATAAAGGTATACCAGCGCCGAAAGGGCAGAGGTCACCCGCTAAAATGAATAATAAATGAGGGTTCACCGCTGGCACTAAGCGACGTGAGGTGCCAAGCGTGGGTGGGGGGATAGGTATTAAAACGTTGAGCGCCAACTATCGAAATTTGCTTTTAACCTACGAAAAAATGGGGGAGATATTGAGCGAATAAAAGGGGTAATATGCAGCCCCCTCCCTCTCTCTCTCTAATTTTTATTCCCCCTTTTTCTTATAAACGTAGTTAAGGAGTAAATCGACTTCTGTTTGTTGTATATACAATCCACATGTAGGTACGGCTTTATTACAGGATAGCACACACAAACAAACACCAAATAATAGATATAAATGCCGTGGTACAAAAAATAAATGATATAATATAATTACGAATATAATTTTGTAGTGTGAAGAAGGAAGGCCTCCTTTGCCCCTCCCCTTTTGTAGTGAAATTCTTTGCTAAACACACAGGCATGCACGAAACATGCACACACATATGTATACCAATTTCCACTACAAAGCGGAAGAACCCTCTTGGAAATGTACAGAAAATTCCCAAGATTCCTTCAGAAGGAAATAATAGGTAAAAGCAAGCAAAGGCTAAAGATACAGGAAAGCGGAGTGTCTGATGTATCTCTATTAGATGAAACTGAAGAGACAAATTTCATCTAAAAGCTACTTTAATATTGACAGTAGGAGAATGTTTGTTTCTTCACAAATACAATTCTCTAAGCTCGTGTGTAAAAACCAACGAATGAAGAGCTTACCTGAGTTCAGCTCACTCTATGACTCATACCCAATCAAAGACGTACTTACGGAGTTCGAATTACAAACAAGCACAATTATAAATCACCATTATTTACAACATGCAATTAGAAATTACACATAAATGCACCAAATTAATAAAAGATTGAAAAAATGTAATTAGACCTCTGCTTCAAATAAGATTGAAGAGACAAAGGCAAAATACAAACACAGCACCAAAACAAGGATACAACGTGTAAGCAGCGAATGCGATCAGTATAGAGACCAACATGCGACTAAAAACAGAGGAGAATAAAGGGTGTGCCATTGGGCATTCGTTGCTAAAGATGTTGCAATCTTGGAATAAGGTGCGATGACCTCAATCTCGGACGTGAGAGAATGGGCATTTTAAACAAATCCTGATTACAAAAGTACCTCCTTTATTGTGAAAGGGAAATTCTTTACTTTTTAACTACCTCATTCTG
>JABUQX010062179.1:42500-57500 GCA_015478945.1 Trachelipus rathkii
TGAGGAAGGTGGAAGAAGAATGAAGAAGGAGTCTGACTCATAGGAGTAGGAGTTGACAGCTGCACCGGTGCTGGCTCCGGTGTCCGGTGCTGAGTTATTAAATATTAGGGTAATGATACAATGTTTGTTGTCCTTATATATTTATTGGGTCTGTAGAAATTTTTCGAAAAATAATGGTTTCCAGAACCATCAAGAAATCAAAAATAAATAAATTAAAAAATAATAATAAAATTTTCTTATTCTTTTATGTTTCATTAACTTTACAATTTACGTTTTTTACATACCCTAAAGCAGTAAATCACTAAATCAAACCACCATCCAGCCAGCATCCAACCTCCCTCCTGACCATCTGTGATCTATTGATCTATTGATTAAGGTCAAATTTTGAGTATCATTTTGGATAAACATAACATAAAATCAAGTTCTTTATACAAACATCAACATATATGTTGACCGTAAACGGGGAAGTTGTGCGATTATAAAGCTTACTTAGTATCATCTGAACTAAGAAAATAATGTACAACAACAAACCTAGCACATCTTAAGCAGGAATAAACGGTCAACGTTAACAAAGATCCACACTTAACATCAGTAATACTATATTACAAGTGAAACCCATTAGGGGGATGAAAAAAAAAGTAACATTACGCAATAGTTATAAGCCACGCCCATCCTTCTTGTTAGGGTTGTCGTTTAGGGTTAGCATTGTATAAACTGGTTTGTTACATCATCCCTCGTTATTGTGAGAGAGAGAGGATTACATTCTTCTTAAAAGAGCGACAAATGAAGCTCTTCATCAGTTGCTTGTCTGACTTTAAAACTATAAAAATGGTTTCTCTCGTGAATAATAAATTTGTAAACGATATTGTAACATGGAAGATATCGCATCCAAAAGTTTTTCTTAACTTAACTTTCCGTCGTAAGACAAATGGAGAACGTTACTTTGCATGTTCCGATTCATCTTACACCCATAACAGACCATTATTCCTATCCTGTGAAGAATTAAGTCGGGTGTTCGAAGAAGTTAATACTTGGATAAATGAAAAGTACATTTCTTCATCAGTGACAAATTCGTGGGGAGTTGCGATCAGTGGCGGCGAAGAATGTGACTCAAAAAGATTAACTCTTGTTTTTTCACTACATAACAATATTGAATCCCTTGATTTACGTATGTGGTGGAGACCTAATTCAACGGGGATATTCCGCCCCACAGCCTTTGGTGTTTGTGTAAGTGGTAAAGAAAATATTACAGCGTTTATCAAGATGCACGAAGAAATATCTAAAAGGTTGATTGAAGTTGATTTACTGGACGAACTTATTAACCTCTCGCATGGTATACTCTATACGATGTACGATGAGCACAATGTGTTCGAATCACAGGAAACACCAGTTATCGAGGCGCTCAACCTTGAAAAATTCACCTTCCTTTATGAAAAAGAGATGAAATCACCAGGGTACAAAGAACAATCTTTGAAAATACCAGCAAGAGATATTTATACCTATATCACAACTGAAGGTCTTGGAAGTTTAGAACAATACATCGAATGCTCACATTGTATGTTAAATGTTAAACCTTCTTAAACGAACTCAATCTTATTAAATATTTTTATATAATTATACGATTGTAATTTTTTATTATATGTAGCTGTTTTAAAACATATCATGTAAGATGTATATTAAAATTGTTTTTTCTTATGATTGTTTCTTTTTCCTATGTTATATATCATATATATGATATATATATATATATATATATATAATTATATTATATATTATATATATATATATATATATTAGTATATAATATATATATATATATATTATATATATATATATATATTGTATAGTATATTAATTATATTATATATATATATATATATATATATATATATAATTATATAAAATATATATAATATATATAGGTATATGAATATATATATAAATATATTATATTTGTATTACATTCTACTGTTTCACTAGAGTTATCAGATACAAATTCGAGAATTTGCTCAACTTCCTCACCTCTTTTCCGAAAACATTGTACAATACGCTATGAATTCCTTGTTTTGGTTTCTTTTCGAAACATGTACGTAAATACAATTGTATTCTTGTTTTGTTAACAAACGTTTTCATACTTGAAGCCAGTATCAGTTTCAAAGGGGTATATATTCTCAGTAGACAACAACAACAACGACAAAACAACAACAAAACAACAACAAACAACAACAATAACAGTCCGCAAAAATAAGTTCTTAATATACCAACCAACGAATACATGCTAACGTAACATTGTTTTCATATTAATAAAGCTAACATAGCACTCATGTGGACTAAAGAAAATAATGTCAACGACGAATCTATCAGCGAATAAACAACTAAACATTAACAAAGTTCCCATACTTACACAAGCAGTAAAGTACCTAACACACTGCGTACAAAACGTAACCTATTACACATTTTTTCAAGCATATCTCTAACAATATCAATGTTAATTTTACATTAACAACTGATTTACGTAGCATTTAGAGTATCAATTTCGGATAAACATAGCGCAAAATGAGTTCTTTATATACTAACCACCGAATATATGCTAACATAACAAGGTTTTCATATTAATATAGCTAACATAGCGTCATATGAACTAAGAAAATAAATGTACAGACGAACCAAACCTAACACAACTTAAGCACGAATAAAGTGTTAACATTAGCAAAGCTCTACACTTAACACCTGCAAAGTAACTAACATTGCATACAAAACGTAACCTACTTCAACTGACTTTTTTTCCAAGCCATATCTCTAACATATTAAACGTTAATTTCTACATTGACATAGTAATAATGTTAACATGGAAACGTTTATCAATAATCTTGTCCAATTATCATACAGACCAACGGAATAATTGTAAACATAACAAAGTTTTATCCAAAATAACTTAACACAAAAATAAGTTCTTTATATACTAACAATTGTATATCTTAACCAACAAAAGCTTTTAGCAATCATAAAGCTAACATATCTTACCTCAACTAAGAATATAATGTACAAAAGGCAAACTTAACATATTCGCGTAATGAATAATCAGCTAAACATCCTGAAAATTCCTACTTATCAAAGGGTAAAGTAGCTATAGGTTCATATCAATACTCGATTAATGTTCTCGACTTTCCTCGCATATCAGCAAACACGGTAAAACCGCATCATCTAACAAATCCTCAACAAAGTGACCAATCTATCAAAGCATACCAACATTTGGAACTACGAATTAACACCATCTTCATCAAAATGTGCGTCACTCGTTTTGAGTATAACATCAATTGACCTATGAATAAACATAGACATTAGCAAAATTCTAGGAAACTAACCATTACCCAACAAAACTTAATCTAACCTAACCTTCTAACACATCATCGGCAGTTAACACAGTAATATCTTACAAAAACTCATCATTTCTCTAACAAATCAGTGTTATTTTCACATTGTCATAGTAATATTTAACATAACGTACCTAACTTACGAATAAACAGTTTTCATTAATCAAGAGTATCTAAAGCAACACATAACCTTACCGAGAGAAAAGCCCAGGGGGAATGTGCACCTTGTAACCACCTAACGTTTCATGAGCGTAAATGAAAATATTTTTATCCTTACCCTATTTAGACCCCGCCCTCTTTTCATGAAACATATCATTTCAAGAACTGTTAGATTAAGACAACAGCTGCCTCATACAGAGGAGATTGTTTAGCACTGTAAGCACTGTGAAGCACTATTTTGCGATCACCCCAGAGAGATGCACGAAGACCCATCTCGGGGTACCCTGAAGAGGGTGTAAGCGGTAAGGGCACAGCCCTTTGGGCTGAGCCCTTTGGGCTGAGCCCTTATGTAACAGGTAAAGACGTATTATCTAACAAAATCCCTTAACAAAGTGAGTAATTTATTTTAAATTACTTCATTCGCCACTTGTATTGACACTATCTTCATCAAGGTGTCACGTCTCGAGTATAAAATCATTTGAACTATGAATAACGTAACATTGCAAAATTCTCGGGCAAACCTAACATTGCTCAACAAAAACTTAACCTAGGCCCACGTTTCTAACACATCATCCGTCCAGGTAACCAGTATATCTTACAACTCATCATTTCTCTACCAATCAGTGTTATTTCACCCTGTCCATAGTAAATACTTTAACATAACTTACACCCTCCGAAATAAGCGGTTTCATTAAACCAGGAGTATCAAAGCAACACATTTCACCTCCGAGAGAAAACCCAGGAGGGATGCGCTCCCCTGAAGGTGTGAATCTTGAGAGGGGGGATCACCCCGAAGGGGTGTAAGCGTTCATTACCCCTCCGAAAGGAGGGTATACGGCTCAGACCTTCCGGGCTGAGGCCCGAGCCTCTATATACGATATATATATATATATATAATAATATATATTATATATATATATATTATATATATATATATATATATATATATATTACTATATATAAATGCATAGGAAAAAGAAACAATTCATAAAGAAGGAAACAATTTTAATATAGCATCTTACATGATGACTGTTTTTAAAACAGCTAGCATTATAAAAAATTACAATCTATAATTATTAAAATATTCTAATAAAGATTTTGAGTTTCGTTTTAAGAGGGTTAACATTGTAACATACAATGTGAGCATTCGATGTATTGTTCTAAACTTCCAAGACCTTCAGTTGTGATATAGGTATAAATATCTCTTGCTGGTATTTTCAAAGATTGTTCTTTGTACCCTGGTGATTTCATCTCTTTTTCATAAAGGAAGGTGAATTTTTCAAGGTTGAGCGCCTCGATAACTGGTGTTTCCTGTGATTCGAACACATTGTGCTCATCGTACATCGTATAGAGTATACCATGCGAGAGGTTAATAAGTTCGTCCAGTAAATCAACTTCAATCAACCTTTTAGATATTTCTTCGTGCATCTTGATAAACGCTGTAATATTTTCTTTACCACTTACACAAACACCAAAGGCTGTGGGGCGGAAATATCCCCGTTGAATTAGGTCTCCACCACATACGTAAATCAAGGGATTCAATATTGTTATGTAGTGAAAAAACAAGAGTTAATCTTTTTGAGTCACATTCTTCGCCGCCACTGATCGCAACTCCCCACGAATTTGTCACTGATGAAGAAATGTACTTTTCATTTATCCAAGTATTAACTTCTTCGAACACCCGACTTAATTCTTCACAGGATAGGAATAATGGTCTGTTATGGGTGTAAGATGAATCGGAACATGCAAAGTAACGTTCTCCATTTGTCTTACGACGGAAAGTTAAGTTAAGAAAAACTTTTGGATGCGATATCTTCCATGTTACAATATCGTTTACAAATTTATTATTCACGAGAGAAACCATTTTTATAGTTTTAAAGTCAGACAAGCAACTGATGAAGAGCTTCATTTGTCGCTCTTTTAAGAAGAATGTAATCCTCTCTCTCACAATAACGAAGGATGATGTAACAAACCAGTTTATACAATGCTAACCCTAAACGACAACCCTAACAAGAAGGATGGGCGTGGCTTATAACTATTGCGTAATGTTATGTTTTTTCTTATCCCTAATGGATTTCTCTTGTAATATAGCCTTAGGCTTACATTTTTAACCATTCCCGACTTACACTTATCTTTTTTCGTAATTTCTTTGCGCTAGGGTAAGGTTGTAAGTAAGCTTTATTAATGCGAAAACTTTGTTACGTCAACATATATTGGTTGATGTTTGTATAAAGAACTTGATTTTATGTTATGTTTATCCAAAATGATACTCAAAATTTGACCTTAATCAATAGATCAATAGATCACAGATGGTCAGGAGGGAGGTTGGATGCTGGTTGGATGGTGGTTTGATTTAGTGATTTACTGCTTTAGGGTATGTAAAAACGTAAATTTGTAAGTTATAAACATAAAAAGAATAAGAAATTTTATTTATTTATTTATTTATTTATTTATTTTTTATTTCTTGATGGTTCTGAAACCATTATTTTCGAAATCTACAGACCCAATAACATATATAAGGACACCAACATTGTATCATTACCCTAATATTTAATAACTCAGCACCGCACCGGAGCCAGCACCGGTGCAGCTGTCAACTCCTACTCCTCCTTCCTCATTCTTCTTCCACCTTCCTCATTCATCTTTCATCCTTCTTCATTCCTCCTTCGACCTCTGTTTTCCCACTCTGTGCTCTCTTTTTTTCAGTCGGGACCCCCTAAATGGGGGTCCTAGACACCCTATACGGACTTATAACCATCATATTCGAACTCTACGACTTCGATAACCCTTATAAGGACACCAAGATTGTGGTTATACGAATGTTTATTAACTCGGCACCGCAGTGGCTCCAGCACCGGTGCCGGAGCCAACTCCACAGATTCACATATCAAGTATTTCTAGAAATTCAACTCTGAATCCTCTCACCAAATTTTAGCCAATTACGAACACTTCGATTTTTTACGAGGGGTGGGGTCCCCCTCCGGGGGACCCACGGGGACGTAACCTCGTCTACGACGAGGTTACCTCCCCATCTAACACCCCTCCAAATTTTAACCAGATACGATAACCCTAACCCTTGTAGATGTATATTGAACTCGGAAACCGGATGCGAAGAAGAAACCACGGTGGAAATAATAACAAAAATAATAATAAATAATAATAATAATAATAATAATAATAATAATAATAATAATAATAATAAAAAACACCAGAGGATGAGTCGAAAGCGGAGCGCTACGGCGCGGTGCGGTGCGGTGCGGTGCGGTGCAGGGCGGAGATGGACCCGAGGGCTGAGCTGAAGGCGGCTCGAAATTGAGATCATAAATGACTTTTTTGAGTGGTGCGCCTATTCTCATGCGGTGCGGTGTGGTGCGGTGGTGCGGTGCGGTGCAGAGGCTGAACCGACGCTGAAGGACACGCAGAAGGGCTTAAAACACAACTCAGAAGTGTTTCCTCCGGAAACACTTCTTCGACGTAATAATAATAATAATAATAATAATAATAATAATAATAATAATAATAATAAGTTTGTGTCTGTCGGTCAAACAGACCTTCGGTCTGTTTGACCTCCAAATGGTCGGTCGCCCAAACGCTTGTTAGGCCTAAACTCACCCACGCAGATCAAGCAACAAAGGCGTAAGCGCAATATCGGCGTCCACCCTCGGGGGTGACCACCCTCTATATACATCCTACAGACTTGAAATTTACACGGATTCGTCCTTATCCCATATATAGATTATATTCCAAGTTTCAGACCTATAACTCTATTCCTTCATATCGAAAAGGGTGCTAGAGCTCAAACTGTACAGTCACTACTATAGCAGGGCATATGGCAGGATATATATATATATATAGTTGTGAGAAATATAGATAGAGATATATATATAAATATAAACTATATATATATATATATATATATATATATATATATATATATATATATATATATATATATTTAGCAGCTTTATCAGCCGCCAAATGCTATCGACATACTGAGAGTTCCAGCGGAGAATACTGTCTGAAGAAGCTAGCTGTTGACTTCAAGCCAATATGAAAACGAAAACACATTAAAACTATAAAAAAATGTATGTTTATAATATGTTAGTAATTAGTAATTACTCCTTCAGTATCTATCGATTGATGTATCTTTTTTTACAGTTTTCTAATTAATAAACCCTTAAAAAAACCTCGTCTGGTAAACATCTGTCATTTTATTTCGCCAGGATTGCCCCCGGCACTCTTCGCCTACGCCCATAAGGCAGTGCTATTAAGGCTGGGTTGGTTGCTGTTGCTGTTGTTGTTAATATGGCGCTATATATATATATATATATATATATGTTGTTGGCTATGTTATAGTTACTATATATTATAAGGTTAAGGCTGCTGCTGGTTAAGGCAGCAGCAGCATACAGCAGTGACATTGCTATATATTATATTATTATATTATTATATATTATATTATTATTATTACATATTACATATTATTATTGTTATTATTATTGCTATTATTATTGCTACATACATACATACATATTGGAGCATACAGCATACAGTTGAAGAAGAAGAAAGAATATACATATTATTGGCTATTATTATTATTGGTTACTATTACTATTATATTGGTTATTGCTATACATATAGTTGGCTATATACATATACATTACATACAGTTAGTCTGATGAGCTGAGACATACATGATATTATTGAGTTACAGCTGGTTGGTTATATATACAGTTGTTGGTTATTATTATTATTATATATATATATATTATATAGATATACATAGATATATTATTATTATTATTATAATATATATATATATGGACAAAGTTACTTAACGCCCACACGGATCAGAAAAAAAAAATTTTCACAGGTAGCATCTATGATACATAAATAGATGTTCTAGGGGCGAAATGAATTTTTTTTTTTTTTTTTTTTTTACCTATGTTCTAGGGGCGAAATTAGGTTGTTAGGTTAGGTTAGTTAAGTTAGGTTAGGTTAGGTTAGGTTAGGTAAAAAAAAAAATTCATTTCGACCCTAAAACATCTATTTATGTATCATAGAGGCTACATGTGAAAATTTTTTTTTGATCCGAGCTCCCGTTCCGTGTGGGCGTTAAGTAACTTTTACCATATATATATATATATATATATATATATATATATATATATATATATATATATATATATATATATATATATATATATATATATATATATATATATCTAGTTAGCAACATGATATCTATATATATATATATATATATATGGGAAGTCTATCCATTTGCGTACCAAAATAATGGAAGTTGGCCGCTCGATAATTTTTGAAAACTTTTATATTTTGCATGGCGTTAATGTTATCCCTGGAAAGTTCAAAACCACCATTCGTTTTTGTAGATTTACTCTGGTTGTAACAGGGTGAGCCAAAATGTTTGACCAGGTGGAGCAAAATTTATCACTTAATAGAGGCTAACATTTTAAGTCATATCTCCATATTGGTAATTCTTATACCAAATTTCCTAGAGAGTGATTTGTTAGGGATACTTTAAGGTACATTTGGCCTTTCCTGTTTTTTTGGGGGAAAATAATATTTCACCATGAAAATGAATCTGAAAAATTGTGTTAAAAATCGAAGAAATTTCCATTTTCGTGGGTGTATTATTAAAAGAAGGAAATAATTTGACGATATAAAATTTTGTGTGATGATACATACTAAAGTAGGGTTTAACTTAAATCTTATTTGAAGTTTGGTAAATATTTTTAAAACAATTTACAGGGTGTCCAAAAATCAATTTTTCGGAAAATCGGTAACTTTGAACCTTAATATCTCTGATGGGGTAAGTGCTAAAAATCTGAAATTTTCACACATTATACTACTACCATAGATGTTCCTTCACCTGCAATATTGACTTTGGTATTTGCTTGTTTTAAGAAATACAGCCATTCAAAAATGCCAAAAAAAAATTTTTTTTTAAGTTGTGTTATGATAGCTATTATTATAGTTATTATAGTTCAAGACAATACATAGACAAATGAAATAGTGTGGCATCAAGGAGAAATGAAAACAATGTTAAAAAAATTTAATTTTAAGGTTAATATACATAAGAATGTACCATTATATCTACTGTAAATGACAAAATTAACTCAATAACTTTTAAAAAGTTGATATATATATATATATATATATATATATATATATATATATATATATATATATATATATATATATATAAATATATATATATATATATATATATATATATATATATATATATATATATATATATATATATATATATATATATAATACTTCATCAATATTTTCAAGCTCAAAATTAGTTTGGACAAACACAGACGTAATAATATTTAATGTAAAGCGCGACATTAATTCAGTTATGCAAGCTAAGATTTTGAAGTGTGCTTGTGTCGCTCTTACCATGTCAGGCACACACTCTGTGTGTGTTTGTATTTATCATCAGAACATAAAGCTGATGATTGATGGTGCTAAACTCGATGTCAAATACAAAGATTTACTTGATGTATTAGTGTGTGATGTTAATAATTATAACTGCATGATGAGCTTGTGTAAAGAATGTCCTGATAAAGGCATTATTCTTGAAATGTTTAAAGAGTTTGAGGAGAATTGCCCGACAATGTAGAGTTTAAACAATGGGTAAAAAATGACATACACATATATATATATATATTACTCATCAATATTTTCAATGGTTGAAAATTTGGCAAATCTCAAAAGTCACCATTATATTTCTAAAATTCAATCGAAATTTTTGAAAGAAAAGAAAGAAAAACTTTCTGAAAATGAATGCATAATCTTGGCTGATTTTGCCGAGAACTACACGTACGTAGTCCAAGACGAAATTCAAGGGTATCATTGGGTCAATGACCAAGCTACTTTGCACCCATTTGTTCTATATTTTAGAGATGAAAATAGTAAATTAAGAAGTCACTCTCTTTGTGCTTTAAGTAACTACTTAGAGCACAACACATCAGTTGTTCACGTCTTCCAAACATATGTAGTAAAATATATTAAACATAATTTGCCTAAAGTTGAAAAGCTAGTATATTTTTCAGATGGAAGTGGTAGCCAGTATAAGAATAAAAAAAATTTTGTTAACATTTGCCATCACCAAAAAGATTTCGCATTAAAAGCTGAATGGCATTTCTTTGCATCTTGCCACGGGAAAAATGCCTGTGATGGGGTTGGAGGAACAACAAAGCGCGAATTAAGCAAAGTCAGCTTACAAAGAACAACAACACACCAAATTCTTAATATTGACCAAATATATTCATTCTGCAAAGAGAAAATAAGAGGAATAACTTATTTTCTCGTAAAAGAAGAAGAAATTCATGAACACATTGAAAGACTTAAAACGAGATATGAAAATTGTTTGAGAATTAAGGGAACAAGAAACTTTCACAAATTCTTTCCACTTTCAGAGAACATAATTAGGTGCTATCCAACCTCAAAAACTGACGTTTACGAAGACCACTGTGTCAGCAAAATTGTTTCATTAAGTGTAGAGATAAATGACACAGTAGCTTGCGTATATGATGACCAATGGTGGATTGGAAAGGTAGAAGAAATAAGTGTGGAGAACGATGATGTTTACATATATTTTTATCATCCTTCCGGACCCAGAACTTCATTCAAGATGTCAGATTGCGATCGGGTATGGATCCCAATGAAAAATATTTTACGAAAACTTTCTGGGCTTGAAATAAAAATGTCATTAACAGGCAGAAATTACAACATCTCAAACAAAGTTTCCGAAGAAATCTCTCTTCTTCTGAACAATCACAGATACAGCGCAAAGTATATATATATATATATATATATATACCGGTATATACTGCACAATTTTATATATTTTGCAGCAAGTATATATATATATATATATATTCCAAGTTTCAGACCTATAAATCTATTCCTTCATATCGAAAAGGCTGGTCCCTCTCAGATGGCTCGAATACTACTGGTGGGCACGATAACGAAAAATGTTATCGCGATAACCGATAAATCGATAACGAAAACCTTATCATCGATAACCGATATCCGATAACTCGTGATAAAAATATCGCCGATAAGGCGATAACCGATAAATCGATAAATTCAAATTTTTATGTATTTCATTTTATTATAAATAAAATGTTAAAAAAACACGACTTTGGTTTTTAAGAAAATGTTAAAAATAAATTTATTACATCTTTTCACCTATTTTATAGATTATAATATAAAATTTTCAGTTTTCTTTACCGACACGTACCCAGAAAATATGGGAATGTTGCTACTTGCTTTATATAACTTGTAAAACTTTGGATATCTTATTAAATAAATTAATTTTCTCCCTTTGCTTCTCAGTGTTTTTTATAATAAAATTTTATTTTCTAATTTATGCTCTGATGTTAAAGATTCTATAATGTATGTAAAAAGCCAAAGATAAAGGTTAATAAAGGATTTGAAATGAAATCAAAGAATTAGTTAATTACAATTTATCAATATAAAAATATAAATACTAGGTTCTGGCCTTCTGCAGCATTTGTATGTTCCCCTTAAAATACATGAGTATATTAAAGTTTTCATCTGATTATCTTAGCTCTGTAGATATCTTTGCCAAGGGAGAACAATCGCTCCACCGCAGTGCTAGACGGCATTGCAGTATTGTACCTTATAAAGAGATCAATGAGCACCTTCTCATTGTTAAAAGCTAGGTCTGACAGGCTGTCTGTCGATTTCGCCTGCAGCCACTTATTTACAATGAGAGCAGCTTTACTCTTGATTGATCTTTGATGACGTTGACCTTGAGTTAGTTCAGTGTAATCATCAGCATCACAGATGCTTGAGTAGTAGTCCTTCTCTTCCATGTCCTCTCCCTCGCTGCTGCTGGTACTGTTGGCGTTCTCGAGTTCGGTATAGTATATATATATATATATATATATATATATATATATATATTGAATCAGCAGTATATATCTATAGTGATGAAAAGGGTATATAACAGCAACAAAAAATAAAAATATATATATATATATATATATATATATATATATATATATATATATATATATATATATATATATATATATATATATATATATATATATATATATATATATATATATATATATATATATATATATATATATATATATATATATATATATATATATTATATATGTTATAGCTATTTAAGTTGATTGATATATATATATATATATATATATATAGGGTGATTCAAAACCTCTGCGACAAACTCGGAGGGCTGATAGAGCAAACGATAAGGAACATTTATTGTTAAATAAGCTATGTTGTATGACGCTTCGTTTCAAAGTTACGGATGATGTAAGATAAACCACGTGATGTTGTTTTGACGCGTCGTTACTTTCTGTAACCGGAGATTTTGGGTATTCTAATGTTATGTATGTGTGCGTGCGTACATCTGTGTACTCTGAGGGTTGATAGAGGTAACAATAAGGATATTTTGTTAAACAACGTATGTGTTTTGACGCGAGGTTGTAAAGCAAACAATGGTAGCTTGTTATGAAATCATTTTATTGGGAAAAATTACAGGAGGTGTTCAAAGTGTCTGCCCTGTACCTGATTACATTCGTTACATCGCCGTGCCATTGCCTGTCGGACTCTACCGAACATGCCCTCACTGTGTCTGATTTGATCAAACGCAGTGAATATTCGCTGAATCAGTTCCTCTCTTGTGTTGACTGAGTTAATGTACACAACACTCTTCACATGCCCCCAAAGAAAATAATCTAGGGGCGTGAGGTCGGGCGATCTTGCAGGACACGCAACAGGTCCCTCCTCTCCCTATCCATTTGTCAGTGTAGACTCTGTTCAGATGCGCCCGTACTTGGTGGCTGAAGTGCGCTGGAGCGCCATCATGTTGGAACCACATGTCTCTGCGGGTCGCAAGGGGTATGTCGTCCATGAGCTGCGGAAGCGTGTTCTGGAGTAGTTGCAGGTACGCAGGTCCATCCAAACGGTGTGGAATGATGACAGGTCCCAGCAGATAATCCCCAAGAATTTCACCCCAGATGTTTACGGTAAATTTCGCCTGGTGAACTCTGATGAACATTGCGTGCGGATTGTCCTCGTCCCAATATGTGGCTGTTTCTGCTGTTGAAGTAGCCATCACGTGTGAAGCACACCTCATCGGTAAACAAGACATGTGCAGGAAAGGCAGGATTATCGATGCTCCGTTGCAGAAACCACAGGGCAAATCGCACACGGGGTGCGAAGTCGTTTGACCCAAGTCCTTGTACTTTCTGTAGGTGGTATGCATGGAGGCTTTGCTCTTGCAAGACCCGAACCACAGACGACTGATTTGAACCCATGGCATGGGCAATGGCGCGTGTGCTAGTCGACGGGTCGTTGGCGACTCTCTCAAGCACCTCTTCTTCAAACGCAGGAGTCCTCGTATTACGCGGTCTTCCACCAATGCACCGGGTCCCATTATCTCGAAGGCGCTGATGAAGGCGAGCAAACATTGTGTGGTGGGAGTGATTTCTGTGTGGAAACCGTTCCCGGTACATGAGGTGCGCTCTTCGTCCATTTCCGTTCGCCACACCGTAACACATTATCATGTCGGTTAATCGTAATCGATGCCTACACTGTACTGAATCAACGATGAATTGGGCAAGGTAAAGGTATTTGCCACGTGTTTCCGAAGGACGTTAAGCGTACACACATGTACGCACGCACAAACACATTAAAATTGAGTAACCTAAATCGTCGGTAACCTACATGCGACGCGTCACACAACATAAACTAGTGTACCTTCAATCGTCCGTAACTTTGAAACGAAGCGTCATACAACATAGGTTATTTAACAATAAATGTTCCTTATCGTTTGCTCTATCAGCCCTCCGAGTTTGTCGCAGAGGTTTTGAATCACCCTATATATATATATATATATTATGTTATATATATATATACACATATATATATGTAATATATTATAGATTTATAAAAAACTATATATATATATATATATATATATATATATATATATATATATATATATATATATATATATATATATATATATATATTTATATATATATATATATATATTATGCTTTTCAATATATGTGTTATACATTTAAATAAATATATATATATATATATATATATATATATAAAGAAGTTATATGTTGGCTGGTTATATGTTACTGCTAAGGCTAAGGTTGCTATAATATGTATGGCTATACTTAAGTTTCTGTCTGACTTCGATATATCGATAATATATCGATACCGATATCTATCGATATCGATATCTATTGATATGATATCAATATCTATCGATATCGATATATATTAAAGATATATATATAGATATATATATATATATATATATATATATATATATATATATATATATGTTATATATATATATATATATGTTGGTATGTTGGTATAGGGAAGGAAAATCTGG
>JABUQX010062180.1:2500-34563 GCA_015478945.1 Trachelipus rathkii
ATATATATATATATATATATATAATCACTCGATTAATTTACTTTGCAAGTATTTTTTCTTTTATTTTTTTGTTTTAGGTTAGGTTAGGTTAAGGTAAGGTAAAGTTAATTAGGTTTAGGTTATAAACCTAACCTAACATAACTAACCTAAAACAAAAATAAAAGAAAAAATACCTGAAACTGAAATTAATTGAGTGATTATATACTATATAATAATAAATATATATATATATAATATATATAATTATATATATATATAATAATATATATTATATATTGGGATTATCTTTATTATATATATATATATACTATAATATATATTATATATATATTATATATATAAGGTAATTTACGTCGCTTATATCTAATAATATAGGTATACGTTTACTAAATATTAGGTTGCTTTATACTATTCATCGCTTGCAATAGACTCGTGACTGAATTAAACCTGACGACCTTTGAGCGACTAACCTTATACTGAACTTCCCAGAAGTGATCAAAAACTGAACTTTTGCCTATATATATATATATATATTTATTTACTATATATTTATATTGCCCAATAAGTACGAGAGAGATGTAAATAGCAATAATATATATATATATATATATAATAGTAATATATATATATATATATATATAATATTATATAATATATATATATAAATATTATATATATATATAATATATATATATTAATATATAAAATATATATATATATATGTATATATTTAAAATATAAGGAGGGAGAGCTGTAATTTGTCTACATATTTATTTTATATTGCTATTTTTTTAAATTTCATTTTGTCGCATATTAGATATAGTTTCATTATTAGAAGTGTATGTATACAAATTATACATCTGTGGAAACAAAAAACTCTAATCTTTTTTTTTGTTGCTTATGGTGTAGATTTATTAATTTCTTCTATTCAACCTTTTTAACGTACCAACGTATCTTCATTCCACTTTTTTGATGAATATTGTTTTCATAGTTATGTATATATAATATAGATTTTATATAGTTTTATTAGTTTCTCAATATAGTGATGTTCTTCTCGAACGAAATGCTTTTATGTTGTTGTCGCATTTTTTCAGTTAAATTAATATATATTTATTTCTGAAATGTTTATTATAACTTGGAGAAAGAAACAGTTTGTGTATAAACTTTTTAGGTAGGATTGGATATATTTTGATTCTCAGTTTACTTATATTATTGATTATAAACCTTTTGCATTATTCTATCCATTGTAGTTTATAATTAGTTTTAATTGAAGTATTGTTACTTTCAGTTTTTATTTACTTAAATATTTATTACTTTTCTTTTTTTTTTTTTGTTGTATTTCAATTTATATTTATAATTACAATATTTTGATTTCATGTACCAAATAAATGCTGTAAGCTTAATCAATTATAACTACTAATATTATTTAGTATTCTTAATGAGGATTGATTAAGAATAATATTATATACTTTGGTTATTTATTGTTTAGTGTTTAAAAACAAATATGTTCATGTTGGAGTGCTTAATATAAATAATGTTTATTTTTTATTTTATTGTTTTCTAGTATAAAGTTGGAGCAAAAAAAGCCCCTGTGGTTTGATGTAAACCTTAAATAGGACTTTTCAGTTATGGACACAGTATCTTTTTCTTCACCTTTCTGAAAGTCACCTACCCCATTCTGAAGCGAGTGGGTTAAATAGATTATGATTTTATTTTTATAAAATGTTCTATGACGTTTTTAAAAAAAAGCTGAACAAGTCCTCTTAGCTAATTTCTCTATTTAACTTATTTTTTTTATATTTTTTTTAGGTAGGTCTAATGAGTTTATGAAGCTTTAGTAATAATCACAATAAAACAAAAATTTAAGGTTCGCTCTTTCGAAGACATTGCAATTAATCCTGTATAAAAGATCTTTTGATTGGGAAGGTAAAGAAACTGCGTTCGTTTTAAAGACATTTTGCTAAGATTATAGTTACCATAGAGTTGGGGATTATGAGAAAGGAATTGTAAATTAACTAAGCGCCTTTCTTAAGTGATTACACATTTCGTTTCGCAATTTTGTCTTGTGAGTGGAGCGAAGAAGAGGTGGAGAAACCGGCGACTGTACTAGAGTTGTTGAGAATGGCTTCCGGCAGGCGCGTGAAGCGGTCAATACATGTAAGGATATATTGATGCCCATCAGAAGGAGGAACGGGACCAACATTGTTGATATGCACTTTCTCAAAACGTTCCCCAGGAGGGGCTGTGGTGTGTCGGTGCACTGTAGAAGACTGACAAGGAAGGCATTCACGCGTCCACTTTCACATATCGGTATTAACACCGGGTCACACAAAGCGGGACGTAACCAGCTTTTGAGAGGCCACGATACGGGGTGGGAAAGAGTGGAGAGCAAGAAAAACAGGTTTGCGGAAAGCAGGAGGAATGAAAGGACAGGGAGCATCAGTAGACGTGTCACAGAGGAGTTTCTTCCGAATGCCCGGAAGAGAAATCCACCTGAAGTTGCAGAGAAGAGTCATGTGAAAGAGGGCTCCTTCTGATGACTGTGCAGTAAAAAGCCATGCCTCGTAGTTGATGCTGGTTGTGAAAATATGGAGTAAATCTCGATGCCGTGAAAGTGCATCAGCCCCGTGAAGATTATCCGTCACCTGGAACGTGATCGGATGTCTGTCGTAAACTGCGGAAACATATTCAATTAATGACGAGCTTCTCTCGGTCTAGTGTCGTTCATTTCCGAGTGCCATGGCGAAGGTGATCGGTGAGAATGTGAAATTGCCGTCCTTCCAGAAAGTATCTGAAGTGTTTGACGGCCATGTAGATTGCAAGAAGCTCCTGCCGAAGGCACTGTAGCGGGTTTCAGCAGGCTGTAGCTCTTTGAGAAGAAGGCAAGAGGAGACCAAGAACCATTCAGGTGTAGCTGAAGGACGCTTCCGACCGCGAAATTGGAGGCTTCAACCTGAACGTAAGTTGATGCAGAATCTTGTGGTGGACAAGGAGAGTGGCGTCCGCGAAGGCTTTTTTGCAGAAGTGAAAGCAATGGGATCTTCCGTCCACTCTACCTTGACCGAAACACCTCTTTTTCTTCGGGCGGAGGAGCTATGTGAGGCCGAAGGAGAGCAGCTGCTACAGGTAGAAAGCGATGGTAGTAGTTCAGGAGGAACTGCTGCAGTTGCTTCTGCGTCTCGGGTAAAGGAAAAGCACGAATAGCGGCAACATGTTTGTTCCTGGAGGGTGCGAACACCTTCAGTAGAGACTGTGTGGCCAAGGAACGTAAGAGAGGTTACACTGAAAAGGGACTTCTCAGGGCTGATGGGGATATCGTATTCGTCTAGTCTGGAGAAGACAGCAGAAAGGTGCTGCTTGTGTTCCTCTTCGGAGTTGGAGGCTACAAGCAGGTCGTCGATGTAGGCCCAGCAGAATGGTAGCCCTCGCAAGACAGTGTCAATGAACCGTTGGAAAGTTTGAACAGCATTCCTCAAACCGCAAGGGGTTCTCAAGAATTCAAAAAGTCCGAAAGGTGTAATCACATCAGTTTTGTGAACGTCCTCGGGTGCTACAGGGATCTGGTGATAGGGGCGGACCAGATCGATTTTGGAAAATATTGTAGCACTACTGAGGTGGGACGTGAAAGACTGGATGTGAGGGATCGGGATAGCGGTCTGGACAGTGGAATCTAGTACATGAGTTGAGTAAGAGACTAACAAATATTCACCAATAAATAATATAGTACGTACACAGCTCCCAATCTGTATCGCAGTATTTTTAAAAGTGCGATCTTTATATATTATAAGTGAGAGTGGAGCCGCTAAACTGCTCTTGCAGGATAGGTCAACGATATTACTTAGCATCCAAGTACTAGAGACAAAACTATAGATAGAACTAAAGAGGTGTAGAGACGGAACCTAGGTAAAAACAAAACTGTAATAGAACTAACAGAGTAGATATATGTAGATATTATTATAGATAAGTAGAGATAGAGAGAAAGAGAGATATATATAGAGAATATAGATAGATAGTAGATATAGAGATCATAGTATATAATGAATGAAGAGAGTAAGAGAAGAGAGAGTAAATTGACTGAGTATAATAGATAGAATATATATTAAAATGAAGATAGAGAGAGAGAGAGATGAGAGTATAGAGATAGAGAGAGACAAAGAGAGCAGAGAGAGAGAGAGAGAGAGAGAGAGTATAGTAGAGATAGAAGAGTAGAGAGTAGAGAGAAGATAGAGTATAGTAAGAAGATGAAGAGAGAACATAGCAGAATGTTTACTGCAGAAGGAGAAGATGTTGTCCTTGAAAATAAATAAATATATGATATTTTTATTATTATGAGCACTCTCATCACACTCACCAAGCGTTGGTTCTGAAGATCCACCAGTAGGTGAAATATATGGTTCAAAAAAAATATTTCCAATGCCACGAGTATATAAAATATCAAATTACGAGTGAGAGTTGATAGTTATGAGCAGTAATAACTGTGAAAACCTACATCTAGGATAATCCTCGATAAGAGGCGAGAGGGTCGATAGTGTGCATGAAACGGTTTACCGGTAAGTAACGAATGCAGTATAACCGATTTCTTCAGCGTATCAAGAGGGATCAGAGTAGGATATTGAATACTCAGGGAGGTAAACCTAACATATTTGAAGTAGTAGAGACAAGAATCTCAGCTCTGGATCGAGATATGATAGTGTCGCTAAATTGGAGAGAAGTAGTCGAATACACGTCACAAGAAGGCTAGTGTCGAGCAATATAGTGATAATGCACCAGTGTCCTAATACCTCCCTTATAAGAAGTTTACACCGAGATGTTGCAGACGATGTCTGAGAAAACATTGTATATCACGGTCAATGCTCACCTGTGATGATGATACGGTTGATAGTAATGGAAGATGCGGTGATAGTAACACTACCCAGTGGTCCTCTTGGCGGAGGATGACCTTACACGCGGAGTGTTAGTGCGATGCGGGGTGGGGTCGATTGTGGAGAGTGAGGAGGTGTAAATCCATAATGATAGCTTCTACATTCCTCTCCAGGCGGAACAACCTGTCTTTCAGAACGGGAGGAAACTGCGAGGATGCTCTTGAAGGAGGAGGAAAGATATTCAGAGTATGAGCAATAGCAGGAGTGTAAGTTGGGGCTGAGCCAGTAGAGGTAACAGAATGAGGAGAAATAGAAACAACGTGAGGAGGCTAGTACCGCATGGCACAGTCAGCTGTCTCAGCAAAAGCCCGCAGGGACAAGGCGGGATCAGTGGTGGTCATCATGCCTTGAACTTGTGGGGGCAACTTTTGCACGAAAAGTTGCCGGAGTATGGCATCCTCCCTGTTTGATCATTCAGCGTCCGGTAGTTCAGTGGAAGAGTATTCTCCCAATAAAGCGAGAAACCCAGGTTCGTAACTGGCCGGGTGAGAGAATGTGAGCTGTTCTCTCCTTGGGATTAGCTTCGTCTTACTAGATTGTAAAAATGAGTACACCGCTTCTTGAATAGGGCTCTGCCGTGAATAAAAAATTAAAAAAGGAGAGCTTTGAACCAGTTCGATGGCAAGAAAGATTTTTGAAAAAGTCAATTAAAGTAGGATAGTTGATAAGTCGAAAAGTCCTAAATCCCACCCTTTCAAAGAGTGGAATCACTCCAGATAAGCTTTTCGTACTAAATACAAGGGGCAAACAACGCCGTAATATAGAGCATGTAACTGTGATGGTATAAAAAGTTCTGAAAGGGTCACAAAATATCCAACCTCATAGAAGTTTGTTTAGAGAGTGATAACGCGATTCTTCCAAAAAAGACCACGAGAAATGGAAATTCCAAGGTTTGTTACCTAAAGGTCTGTCTACTTCCGAGGCTGGTCCTTGAGCAGAGCCCTCTAACCCGCTAGGCAAACTAGGCAAATGCCTAGGACGGCAGAATATGAGGGCGGCCCTAGGTGGCTAGAACGCGGCAGATAACGACAGCAAAAAAAAAAAATAAAAAAAAAAAATATATATATATATATATATATATATATATATATATATATATATATATATATATATATATATATATATATATATATTATATATATACTATATATATATATATATATATATATATATATATATATATACTGCTATATATATATATATATATATATATATATATATATATATATATATATATATATTTTACAGTTGTCACCACCACTCACACGGGCGAAAAGCTCTATTCAAGAAGGGGGTGTTGCACGCCTCAGAAGTTCACACTTAACGCAAATTACGCAGATGAGCACAGACGCAAGCTTTGAAGTGAGGGAGATTAAATTCAGCAGGAAACACAGAAGATGGAAGAGAATTCCACAGAACCGAGGTGGCAGAAAGAAGGAAGCACCGCAGCGAACTAGCCTGGAGTTACCAATATCTGCACAAAACTCGTGCGCAGACACAGCACCCCTAGTGTTTTCGTGCAATCTAGGTGGTGGTACGCGAGTGCAAAGTTCCCTCGAGCACCTGCCGCTGCGGTACCTATAGAAAAGAGATAAAGCACCAACATCGTGCCGCAAAGATAGAGGGTCAAGAGAAGTGGAAAGTACGGAACAGTTTATAAGTCTTTTGGCTTTTGACTCGACCCTGTCCAAAAGCCAGGTGAGACCAGAGCCCCACCTATAAGAGCGGTACTCCATACAAGGGCAGATGAGGCCCTTGTAGCTATAGTAACTGAGAAGAGGAAAAGAAAAAAGTCACCAGTCTAAACAGAACTCCCAGATTCTTTGAGAGGCCGCCTAGCAGCCGTTGTGATATGAGGTTTCCAAAACATTTTTGTTTATGTTAAGGCGAGATGTTTATATTGTCAACAGGAGAACGAAGGAAGAGGAAAGAGATAGGGAAGAAAGTTATAAGGTGTTTTAGAAGGGAGATTTGTAGAGATTGAGTTTTTAAAAAATTAAATTTCTAAGGTTGAGGCGACCCACCAAATCTATCCAGATCAGCGAGAATAGAATCGGAAGATTAGGACGAGAGGCAATTCTAGAAGTAAAGAGGAACAAGAATTGAAATGAGTTGAAGAATGTTGGACGTGTGTGCCCTTCCAACACTGAGGGAAACTGTTAGTTTGAGACATAGAGAATATAGTTGAACGAGGGGGCAGAGGTCGGCTTACGGAGGCACATTCCTGCAAAATTCGCTAACGTTCACTTAGATTTCAGGGAGTCCATGCACCCGATCAAATGTAATCTGAGAAGGCATAGGACACCTGATAGGAGAAGGAGGAGGGGAGGAGGAATGCTTAGAGAATCGTCCAGGGTTGAGTTTGAAAAAATAGGAGACCAAAGAGATTGGCCTTCAGTTGGAGAATTAACAGAACCGTCAGATTGAATAAGAGGAATAAAGGCAGATTACAGAAGTTGGTAGAATGTTTTTGGCGAGACCAAGATTTACTGGTAGGAGAACACAGGAGGGGAGTTGGCGCCCTTTCGTTTGATGAAAACCCGCTTTGCTCGTCGAAGAGTATCCACGCACGAATTCTAGCTGAATGAAAATTAGAGTGATAGGAGAACGAGAATTTTTCCATTCACGATACGCACTGTCTCTAGCCTGAATGGCCAGAGAACAAGCACGATCAAACCATGGTGGTGTATTTATAGAGAGAAGGACTAGTGGTGAAACATAGGTCAAGTGTGTTCAGAATTGGTTGGGACGATCCGGAATGTGTGTGGGTTCTTTAATTCGTTGCTCCAGGTCACTGAGAATGCTGAATGATTCGGCTCCTCCCACCTAAATCAGTATGAGAGGACCCACAACCATTCAGTGTTGGTTACATTGAAATCCCAAATAGAGGACCTCAGTATTTGGATGAGAGAGATAACATAACAGTCTCGTGAGAAGTTTTAAGATATTCAAAAAAGGCGTGAAAATCTGTTCTGTTAGGAGAACAGTAGCAGAAACACAAGATTATTGTAGTAGAAGGAAGAAAGATTTTAAGCCACAGAACATCGAAGTTAGGAATTCGAGATTGAGAGAGCGGTGTTACAGGGTATTTTATGTTCACATGGGCACATACTCCACCCTTCAGACGGAAATTATGAAATAAAGTTATAGTTGGACATATTAATCCGAGCTAGAGGATGAATTCCTAGCCATCTGGGTCTCAGACAGGGAGCAAAAGGTAGGTTAGAGTTAAGAGGTGGTATTCCACGGATGCAAAGTTAGATTGCAAGCCACGGATGTTAGTAAAGTCGATAGTAAGCCCGCGCCTGTGCAAATCTGCCATCTTACAAGAACATACAGCAACCACAAAACAAACAACAGACAAAAAAAAACAAAAAAAAACGAACAAACGTGAAATCAGGTTAAAATTATTCACACACTAAAACCTAAATTTAAAACCGTAAATGTTAAAAAGTTAAATCGTATTTACAGTAAATATGTAAAATGTGAAAAATCATAAAGTTAAAAACACTAACGCTCTTTACACCCATAGAAATACACGAATAAAAAAAAAAAGTAAATAAAATTGATTTAAACATTAAAACCTAAATTTAAAAGTTCAAGGGCCAAAATAATAAAAATCAAATCTTAAACACTGTGAAAACGAAATTCAGACTTATGTAGCCCTTCCTTATATATATATATATATATATATATATATATATATATATATATATATATATTATATATATATATGTGATTTTTTTTTATATATATATATATATATATACTCTTTATATATATATGTTTCACTATATTCTTATATATATATATATATATATATATATAAAAAAAAATATAACATATATATATATATATATATATATATATATATATATATATATATATATATATATATAATTTTACATATGTTTTAGGTGAATTTTTTTTTGCCTAGGGCGGAATGAATGGTTAAGAGGGCCCTGGATAAAGTAGATGAATAAAAGAAGGAATGGAGTTTTGAGATATTAAAATCGACCATTTTTTTTCTTCGCCTATTTAGAAATTCGAGAAAACTCATGGATCAGCGGCTCCAAGGCTGCCTAGCACCGACTCTTTGAAGTTGAGTGGTATACCTTTTATCTTTATCTTCTGCCCCCCTGGCCACCTTCATCAGAGTGGCCACACCTCGCTAAGGTACCCCACCGCCACCTCCGACCTCTTCCACGGATCGCTTAAGGCTGTAATTTCCCAGGTTGTTCTGGGGTGATAGTTAGTAGGACAGACTAGGAGGAAGTGATACACAGTTTCCGGAGCCTGATTGCATTTTATGCAGATATTTGAGGTAGTTTGGTTAATGTTGAATCTATTTTTGTAATATTGTAAAATTTGGCTGTGATCGCATCTTAATTTGGCTAAAGATGATTGGGTGGTTATTGGAAGTGAGTTAAATTCGGGTACTATTTTTGGTGGGTGATCATTTAGTATATTGTTTGCTTATCGGTTTCTTAAATATTAGGTGAGTGTATTTTTTTGGTGTATGAAGTGTTGTTTTGTGGTGGTTGGATGTTACTTATGATTTGTTTGTATAATAAGGCTGGGGAAGATGGAGGTTGTTTTAGTCTGTGGTGAGTAAGGTTGGAGAGTACAGTGTGACAGTGGTGTTGTGGTGTTTATGTTTTAGCGTAAAATTGGGTGCCTATCATTTCTAGGTGTTTGTCTATAGGTAGTTTCTTTGTTTCATCGTTTAATTGTTGTTGAGGTGTTATAAGTGTAAATCCTGTTATAATTATGAGTACCTTGTTTTGTGTTGTTTGGAGTTTTCTCATGTTTCCCTTGGTTAATAGTGGATGCCATACTGGTGAAGCTTAGTTCAGTGGTGGGTGGATAAATTGTTTATATATGTTGATGGATATCTGTTTGTTATTTTTGATGTTAGTGCCTGCTATTGTTCTTAGAATGTTTAGTTTCCTGCTATCTGATGTTGTAAAGTTTTCTACGTGTTTTGTGAAAGTTAAGTGTGTGTCCAGTGTTACTCCTAATATTTTGGGTGTTTTGTTTAGTGGGATAGCGATATTATTTATGAAGACTTGGGGATTAGTAGTTCTGAGTTGGAGATCTGTTGTGATCCTAATGTCCGTTAATCAAGTTTGTCTTTGGTTGATTTATTGTTGGGTTAGGAGGGTTGCTGTGTTTAGATTCTGGTGTATGGTAGCTATGGTGATGTCATCGGCGTAAGTTGTTATGTTTGTGTGGTCTGTTTGTGGTTGTGGAAGATCTGCTGTGAACAGGTTGAAAAATGTAAGGGATCAAAGCTTCTTAGGGTATACCGTTTTTAATGTTAACTGCGAGTGATTTCTTGTTACTGATTTGTATTTGAGCTGTTCTTCCTGATAGGAAGTTTGATAACCATTTCTTTAAATTAGTGGGGATGATTAATTTTATTATTTTGTGTATTAGATTGTGCCTGGGGACTGTGTCAAAAAGCCTTGTTTATTTAGATTGCTATGAGAGGAGTTTTATGTGTCTGTCTGAGACTTAAGCTATCTATTATTGGTTGTGTAGTGTTTGTAAGTGCTGTTGAGGTTGAGTGGTTTTGTTGGAAGCCATGTTGGAACTTTTGTTTGGGGATGTGTGGTTTTATTCTATTCAGTATGAGCTTTTCTAGAGTTTACATAGAGTGGATAGTAGTGAAATTGGGAGATAGGAAGAGGGGTTTGAGGGGTCTTTTCCTGGTTTTAACTTTGAGATGTTAATTGCTCTTTTCCAGAGGAAGGGAATGTGATTTAATTTAATGGAATTGTTGTATATGTGTGTCAAATGAGTTAGTGTTATATTCCCTAAGTGTTTAATGCGGATGTTTGAGATGTTATCAAGACAGGTTACTGGTGAGTTTTTGAGAGTCTTTATGGTGTTTTTAATATCAATTGGTGTTATTTCTATTGTTTGGTCGTGGTTGCTTTTTATTTTCTTAAGGGATCTGATTATTTTCCTATTTTGTGGATGGGTATGTTTATGACTTTGTTTTGTGAAATGAGTTGCGAGGGTGTTGGTATGTTGTTTTGTTGTTTGTGGGGATTGAGTGTTGGGATTTTTGATAGATTCGTGTGTGGGAGTTGGGTTGTTTTTTGCGGTTTAATGTTTTTAATAAGTTCCACATTCTATTGTTGTTTGTATTTTGTAGGTTTTTTGTTAGATGGGTTTGAAAATTATTTGAAGTGTGTGTTTTGGTTAGGTTTGTAATTTGTGTGTTTAAATTATTGATTTGTGTTTTAATTTGTTGAGTTTGCTGTGCTGATTTTTTGAGTAGATTTCGGTGTTTGATCAGGTTTAAAATTTCAGGTGTAAGGATGGGGTTATATTTTTTGAGGTATCCCCGAGGTTTACGGATTTTTGAATTGCTAAAGTGAAGTTTTGGATAGCTGTGTTTAGTGTTATGGTATTTGAGATTGCTATAGATTGAGTACTATTTTCTATGTATCCTAAGAATTTTGTTCAATCTGTTTTTTTTTTGTAATTTGTGGAAGTTTTTCAAAAGTGTGGTTGTGTTTGTTGGTAATTTGGTATTTTATGATTATGGGGAAGTGGTCCGGATTTAGGTCGGTTTGTGTTGACCATTGAAGTTTTGTGTGGAGATTTTGGGAGCATAATGTTAGATCTGAAGATTTATTTGATTGGTTTGTTTGTGGTGGAATTCTAGTGTGAAAGTATTTGTTATTGAGGATGTTTAGATGATCTAAATTTGTTATTAAATGAATTTCTCTTTGGTCTTTGTATTGTAGCGGTCGGACATACTCCAAGCATTTCTTGGCCCTGGTCATATAGCGTGGTGTGCTGGCACGAAGCTTTTTAAATTTTTAATTTACAAAGCCTGGAGTTCAAGTTTATTCTTGATTGGATCCGGCTATGACAAGGTTCCTATCTTGAAAGGTGTGTACATAGACCCATAACTGAACAACCTCAATAAATGTTGATATTTGCCTTTGGAACTTTCAATCAATCTATCAAAATTGTAGTGGACTCAATCACAGAGTCTACAGTGGTGACCCTGGCTCTTCAGTCTCCCGCGGATGTGGAGAAAACTCGGTTGCTCAATTACGCACCTCTTCGCACCTGCCGCGGTAGTTAAAAGCAACAACTACCATCAGCGGACCTTTTTTGTACAACATCGGTCCATACTCCAAACAACAGACCCCAGCCACAAGCAAGAATTAACCTTAATTTCGATTTAAAAAATTTTAATTATTTTTTTTATTACATATGCATTTTTTTATATGTATAATATTTCTTTAAACATTTACCGTTTTATTATTATTATTATTATTATTATTATTATTATTATTATTATTATTATTATTATTATTATTATTATTATTATTATTATTATTATTATTATTATTATTATTATTATTATTATTATTATTATTATTATTTTATATTTTTATTTATTATTATTATTATTATTATTATTATTATTATTATTTCCGTAATTTTATTTTATATATATATATATATATATATATATATATATATATATATATATATATATATATATATATTTATATATATATATATATATAATATATATATATATATATATATATATATATATATATATACAGTATATATATATATATATATATATATGTTATATATATATATATATATATATATATAAAATATAAACATGTGTGCAAAACAACCATAAAAATCTATATATATATATATATATATATATATATATATACATATATATATATATATATATATAGCATATATATATATATATAACTAAATATATAATATATATATATATATATATATATATAATATATATACTATGTATAATATATATATATATATATATATATATATACTATTATTATTATTAATTATTATTATTTTATTATTGTGTGTGGGCGTGTCTGTGTGTGTGTGTGTGTGTGTGTGTGTGTGTGTGTTTCAGTCTGTCTGTTTTGTAATCATTCCTAGTATCGTTTCCGTGGTTTTATTATATATATATATATATATATATATATATATATATATATATATATATATATATATATATATATATATATATATATATATATATATATATATATATATATATATATATATATATATATATATAATATCTATATATATATATATATATATATATATATATTTATATTTATTTATTATATATATATAATAACAATAACCAACATATATAATAACTTAACAAAACTTAAAAACCACAATAATATATATATATATATATATATATATATATATATATATATATATATATATATATATATATGCATGCTCTTTGTGTTTATGCATTCGCCAACACTGGCCTTGTAGGGGTATAGCCGTATTTATCAACCACTTTTTACTGTTATTGTCTAAGAATCTTCCTTTTTCATACTCGTTTTTTGTTTTTTTTTTTTTTTTTTTCCCCACAAAATGGCTTTTAGCCGTCCTTTTCCCGCCTTCATTTCCCAAGCACCCGATCTGTGGCTCCTGAAGATAGAAGCCGCTTTCCCTGAAGACTATACCGAGCTTCAGAAGTACAACCTGCTGTTGGGTGCCCTGCCAGAGGGTCCCCTCATGAAGGTAAGAGACGCTCTGGCCACAGCTTCCTCCTCTTCTACCCCTTACACTTCTCTAAAAGAAGTACTCCTTGCACGCCTCTCATCTTCTATGGAGGATAAGTTGGAGCAGCTCCTGAGGGGGTAGTCCTTAGGAGACAGGATCCCTACAGAGCTGTTTTTTAGGATGTTCTCACAGCTTGGGAATACCCCCATCTCGTAGGGAGGAGGCCATACTCCGGCAACTTTTCGTGCAAAAGTTGCCCCCACAAATTCAAGGCATAGTGGCCACCACTGATCCCGCCTTGTCCCCGCGAGCCTTTGCTATGACAGCTGACCGTGTCATGCGGTACCAGCCTCCTTACGTCGTTTCTATTTCTCCTCATTCTGTTACCCCTACCGGTTCAGCCCACGCTTACACTCCTGCTATCGCTCATACTCTGAATACCTTTCCTCCTCCTCCTTCAGGAGCTTCTTCTCAGTTTCCACCCGCCCTGGAGGACAGGCAGTCCAGCTGGAGAGGAATGTAGAGGCTATCATGGTGGATTTACGCCTTCTCACTCTCCGCAATTGCTCCCCCACCCCTCATCGCACTAACACCCCCGTGCAGGGTCACCCTCCGACAGGAGGACCGCTGGGGAGTGTTACTATCACCGCGCCTATTTGCAACCAATCTTAGGGGCGGTATAAGACACTGACTCCCCTACTTAACACCGCCTTTTGCGTGTTTTCGACCCTTCCACCAAGCGCTACTACCTTATAGATACAGGAGCTGAAATTTCTTGTTTCCCTTCAAATAGTCTGGATCTGGTTCCTCCCGGTACTCAACCTACCCGTTTCCTATGCGCAGCGAACGGTACTGCCATTGATACCCACGGTAAGCATTCATGCACCCTCAACCTCTCCCTCAGGAGGGTTTTCCGATGGGTTTTCGCAGTTGCTGCAGTCATTCAACCGATTATCGGCGCAGATTTTTTGAACCATTTCCACCTACTGATGGATCTTCGGAACCCGCTTAGTGGATGGCCACACCACCCTTTTCTCCAAGGGCAACATCTCTCCTTCTGCAGTATGGAACATTTTCACTGTTCATCCTCCCATTTCTTCTTCCCCCTTCCTCTCTCTCTCTCTCTCTCTCTCTCTCTCTCTCTCTCTCTCTCTCTCTCTCTCTCTCTCCCTGCAAAAGGACTTTCCATCTCTTATGCACCCCTGCTCTTCAATTGCCCCAGTTAAGCATTCATTCCTCCACCATAAAGAGACCACAGGTCCTCCGTCCTTTGCACGTGCTTGCCGTTTCGCCCCAGAGAAGCTCAAAATCGCTCGTGCTGAGTTTGATCACATGCTTGAGCTGGGAATTGTTTGACCTTCCAGGAGTAGTTGCGCTGCACCCAATCCCGTCCCTCACATCCAGTCTTTCACGGCTCACCTCAATGGTGCTACAATATTTTCCAAAATTGATCTGGTTCGCGCCTATCTCCAGATCTCTGTAGTACCCGAGGACGTTCACAAGACTGCTGTGATTACACCTTTCGGACTTTTTGAGTTCTTGAGAACCCCTTTTTGTTTACGGAATGCTGTTCAAACTTTCCAACGGATCATTGACATTGTCTTGCGAGGGATACCCTTCCGTTGGTCCTACATCGACGACCTGCTTATAGCTTCCAACTCTGAAGAGGAACACAAGAAGCACTTTTCTGCTGTCTTCTCCAGACTAGACGAATACGGTATCTGCATCAGCCCGGAGAAGTCCCTTTTCGGTGTACCCTCTCTCAAGTTTCTTGGACACACAGTCTCTTCTGAAGGTGTTCGCCCCCCTCCATAAGCGTGTTACCGCAATTTGTGCTTTTCCTTTACGCGAAACGCAGAAGCAACTGCAGCAGTTTCTCGGAATGCCTAATACCATCGCTTTCTACTTGCAGCAGCTGCTCTCCTTCGGCCTCTCACAGAGCTCCTCCACCCGAAGAAAAGATGTGTTTCGGTTAAGGTAGAGTGGACGGAAGAAGGTCGTATTGCTTTCACTTCTGCAAAAGACGCACTCGCGAATGCCCCTCTCCTTGTCCACTCACACGACTCAACACCAACTCGCGTTCCGGTTGATGCCTCCGATTTCGCGGTTGGAGGTGTCCTGCAGCAACACCTGAATGGTTCTTGGTCTTCTCTTGTCTTCTTCTCGAAGAAGCTACAGCCTGCGGAAACCCATTACAGAGCCTTCGGCAGAGAACTGCTTGCAATCTACCTGGCAGTCAAACACTTCAGATACTTTCGGGAAGGTCGGGAATTTCACATTCTCACCGATCACAAGCCGATCAGATCACCTTCGCAATGGCATCTCGAAATGAACGACACTCGCCGAGAGAAGCTCGTCATTTGGAATATGTTTCGCAGTTTACGACAGACATTCGCCAAGTCCCAGGTACGGATAATCTTACGGCTGACGCACTTTCACGCATCGAGATTACCTCCGTATCTTCACTCCAAAGCATCAACTACGAGGACATGGCTACTGCACAGTCGTCAGAAGAACCCTCTCTTCCCCAGGTCTCTTCTCTGCAACTCAGGTGGATTTCTCTTCAGGGCATTCAGAAGAAACTCCTCTGTGACACGTTCCTCCTGCTTTTCGCAAACCTGTTTTTCTTGCCCTTCACTCTTTTTCTTACTCCGGTATCGCGGCCTCTCAAAAGCTGATTACAGCCCTCTTTGTGTAGCCCGGTGTTAATACCGATGTTCGAAAGTGGACTCGTGAATGCCTTCTTTGTTAGCGTTCTAAGGTGCACCGGCACGCCAAAGTTCCTCTAGGGAAGTTTCTCCACCCTGGAGAACGTTTTGAGAAAGTGCACATCTACATTATAGGTCCCCTTCCTTCTCCTGATGGGCATCAAAACATCCTTTCATGTATTGACCACTTCACGCGCTGACCAGAAGCCATTCCTCTCAAAACCACCTCTGTCGAAGTCATAGCTGAAGCTATCATGTCTCACTGGTTCGCGCGTTTTGGCGTGCCGCTTACTTTGACCACGGATCAAGGTAGACAATTTGAGTCTTTCCATTGGAGAGATTTGATGCGCCTCCTGGGTTCTGAGCTCATCAGGGCCACCAGCTTTCATCCGGCTTCAAATGAGATCATAAAAAGATTTCACCGCCAGCTTAAGGCATCTTTGGTCGCTCACCCTCAGCATGAGCAATGGACTGAGGCTGTTCCTTTTGTACTCTTGGGCATCCGCTCCGCCCTCAAGGGAGATCTTCAATGCACAGCCACGGAACTAGTCTATGGCTCCCCTTTACGCTTCCCAGGTGAATTCTTTTCTCAATCTTCCCCTTCACCTTAGTCGGATCCTCTCTCCTACCTCACCCGCTTGAAGAACTGTGCTGTATCATGGAGACCATCACCTTCCAGACACCAGATGGTCCATTCTCATGTTTTCGTTCGTTACGACGCTCACAAGACTGCTCTACAGCCTCGGTATGACGTCCCGTTTAAGGTCTTGAGCAGGGCAGTGAAATTCTTCACCATTCAACGCACTACGCACACAGAAGGTCGTCTCATTGACCGCTAAAAGCCATCCCCCGCTTTCTTAGAAGCCGACCTCCGGACTCACAACTTTCACACCTCCTCCAAGGCATTTCGTTCGCCTACTTCCCTCTTCACTCCTGCATTCCCTTCTCCACCTTCACATCCTTTGTTTTCTCTTTCTGATTCTCCGCCTCTTCTTCCTTCAACTCCTCCAGTACAGTCGCATGTTTCTCCACCTCCTCATGCACCTGTCCTTCGCTCCACCCTTGCTCCACTACCGGGTGAAAGAAGGACGCGTGCTGACCGTCGGGTTCACATTCCCAGCCGCTACCTGGAACTAACAGGAACCCTGACCAACACACTGCACGGCGGTATGTAGGCGTCGGACTATATCCAAACATTTCTTGGCCCTGATCAACGTTTATTGCCCTGAGCCTATGTTGAGTTTAGGCCTGAGGCATTCATTTTCAACAGCCATCTACATATAAGCGGGGGTGCTTGCACGAAGCTTTTAAATCTTTAATTTAGCCAAAGACTGGAATTCAAGTTTATTCTTGATTGAATCCGTCTAATGACAAGGATCCTATTTAAAAGGTTTGTAAAACATAGACATAACTGAGCAAAGCCTCAATAAGATGCTGATTTTGCTTTGGAACTTTCAATCTACTATCAAAATTGATGTGGACTCAATCAAAGTCTACAGTTAATCATGGTGGTTAATGTGCGTCGCAGTCCACCTCCTATTATGAGGTTGGGAGGTTTGAGATTGGGGTTGATATTTGGGTGGTGAGTTTTTTGGAACAGTGTGGTGAAGTGTAATGAGGCTTTTGTGATCAATATATTGAAGATTGAATTTTGTTTTACTGTCTTTTAGAAATGTTTGTTGTGAGTGTAAGTGGCGTTTGTGCATTATAGCGAGTTCTTGGTATGAGGGTAATAGAGTAGGAGTTTTTTTTTTGGGTTTTTGTGGTGTTTAAATGAAGTCATAATCCATTAAAATTGAGCCTGGGTGGGGTTCAGGAAGGTGTGCCTTCCTTGAATTAGTGCTATTGTGGATGTTGTGTTTTTTTAAGCAATGTTTCTATTTTTGTTTTTATGCAATTGTTTTTGTTTATTTGTAATATGTTTATGTTTGCTTTTGCTGTTGTTCATCTTGGATAGTAGGCTATTGTGTCGTGGAGTGCAAGATTTGGTAATATCCGTGTCTGTGATTTGTGGGAGAAATGTGTGAAAAAGTGGGAGGCAGCGTTTGTATATCCACTGCTCAGCACTCTATTGCATCGGATGGAATTTCAATCTTACGAATTTTCTTTTGCACACCAGATGGGTGCATAATACACAGTATTCCAGGTTCCTGATTTTTTTTTCTATGTTTCCCTTCTTTTTAGTAAAGACTGAGGCATGCGCCACGGACTTCAATGCCACAGGAATTACGGAAAAATACTATAAGAAATTTATGATGAAAATAACAGAGATAGATTTGTCCCAAGCCTGATCCTTGAATTTCTCCGGAAGGGGCGGCGACGGAGCGTCGCTGCAGTGACCTAGCTCGACTGCGGGTTGAGGGGGGGCGAAGAAGATTTGGGGGTTCTCTTCTGGTTAATTCTCTCACAGTACCAGTACGTGAAACTTCTTATATATATATATACATTATATATTATTAGTATATATAATATATATAACTACTATATATATATATAATATATATATATATATATATATATATTATATATATATATATTATATATATATATATATATATATATATATATATATATATGTATACAAAGAATGATTTTATATTGTTTTTTGCCTATTTAAGAGATCACATGATTATAGCAAATAAATTAGATTAGTTTTGGAATAGCGAATGTAATGGATAGTGCTCACAACAGTATTATATAGTACTCTTGTTATGTTCATATGTTCAAAAATAAATGTTTAGAATGGTAACCACTAAAAAATATATTTTCTGTAAAATACGAGGACTAAAGAAAACTGATTGTAGGAATATCAAAGCAGTCGCCTTGACATCTCAACTCTTAATGACCTCTCTCCCATCGGCGCAGCCGTTGGGGGACAGAGTCGCATTGGTGACTTTAATAATATACAACAAAGAATGAAACAGTTATGTCGGCTTTTACAACATGTAAACCAATATACCTTTTTACACAGGACTTTCTTTGTACAAGATTTCTTAAAGCTGTGCACCAGAAATCCGTTCATAAGATACAATCTTGGTTGCACTTACATATATCCCTTATAAATTTTATAATCATGGACCGGTTACGGTACATACATGGTTATCTTACAAGTGCCTGTAACACCCCCTTCTGACAATTTTTTATAAAAAATGTAGGATAGTGGAGACAGTGGCTACTAAAGTTAGAGAGTAAAACAATAATTTTCACCTAAAATAATAGCTCTCCTGCTGGAGGCACCCAATTTCGCCATTTATAAGGAACACCTTTACCTTAGGCATTTTTACCATCTGAAAGAAAAATGATTAATATTTTTTTTTCTCTCTCTTTCTAAATATACTAAGTTATAATATATGCGAACGTTTCTTAAATTTTCTAAATGAGGCTTCCATGTTTTCGATAAGTATGTTTTGTTTATTACTTTTATGCTTTGAAAAGGGCCGACATAGCGAGGCGCTAATTTGCCGACATTAAACTGTGTCTGCCTACTAAGACAAACTTTGCCTCCTTCAAATCTTTTGGCACGAAGACGTGTCGATTTTTATAATTGGTGTGTGGAGCCAGCGGCTGCGCTAAAAGGGCGGCTAGCTTTTTAACATATGCATTATATTCTATAGGTGCCGTCTCCGAAACAGGATCAACTAATCCACTCGATATTGATATATTCTGGCCAAACATCAATTGTGCGGGACTGATACCGTTCTTTGTTATCGGCGCGAGTCTCAGAGTGAACAACACCATAGGTAAGAGGCTCGGCCAGTCGGAGGGGCTTAAATCATGTTCTTGCAACATACATCTCAGACAAGCCAGCAAATTCCTATGTTGAACCTCTATGAGGCCATTGCCCCTAGGGTTGGCACTACAAGTAGTCCGGTGAACCATTCCCACTGCCCTGCAGACTTCCTCGAACAGGCGACTAGTGAAATTCGTGCAACTATATCCGGAATAATTACCACAGGAATTCCACAGAACGGAAATAGCTCGTGAATGAATGCATTCAATATTTCTCCTGAATTTATTTCTTTGAGAGGCACAGCGAACAAGTACTTCCTGTAACGGTCAATTAACGTAAGGTAAGTATTTGTATCCCTCCGCAATTAGGTATTAAGAATTTGCAACATGGTCTGCTTCAAACTTTGGTTACTTCTTAATAGACGGGTTGATGGCGTAATTAGGACTTATAACGCTGTGCACAGTTTATTTTTTTGATATGTTTGGTTAAAGTGGACAAACTGTTTTATTTTTTTATGCATGTGCTGAAACACAAACTCATTCTTTATGCCAAGGAGAGTTCTATTCAAACCTAAATGTCTTTTATTATGGTATACGCTGATTACCTTAGGCACACTATTTCCAGGCACAAAAATCGCTAATAGTTTAAAGAGACATCGCAATTAATTCTAATCTCGTTTTTGTTATGAAGAATTGTTTTATTAACTTCAAAGATGTTTTCTTCTTTCTTAGCCAATCGATCGCTAGGTACTTCAGACGTTGGTTTTGTCTATTTCTCGAAGTTCTATAATCTTCTTTAAAAGCGAGGCTATATTTTTGCATTTTTTCAAACGTTGTTATTAAATTTATTTTGAAAGTTTAAAATATGGCCGTTTCAGCGCGACCGGTGTTTTCATTTCTTTCGGAGAGATCCATCGGAGCACTCTCACTCCCCCAAACTAATTAATAGCACCCACGTCAGAGGCTGCAGTAGTCCCAGCTGACCGCTCATTGGCTGTAGTGACTAGGTGGGCGTAGTCACAGCCTACACTATTTGGAACTACATTTTGTACTACGTCATCCTCATCTTGGGCAATATTATTTGCAATTAAATATTTTAATAACTCATTTTGATTCTCGGTAATTAACTCCATCTTAATATTGAAAGTGCTCAAGATAGCTAGTTCCCTCAATTCCCTTGCATTATAATTCTGTACATCATTAGCGTGATTTATTTTATATACCAATGCGCGTGAGAACGTGCATATTCGTACACTCTTTCCCGCCACAATTGCTCCATATTTCTTAAACAATTTTGTTAATCCTAATAGAAGCTTACTTACCGGCAAATATCGTTCTTCCGTTGCATTAAACGACCCACTATAAAAAGCAAAAAGAGTTCCATCCTCATTATCCGACATGATCACTGTATTAAAAGCTTTATTATTAAATATAAACTTTGAGAGACAAGTCAATGGCCGGGAACCTGAGTCGTGAGGCGTGACGAATGGCTTGTTTTATATCTAAAAACGACTTCTCAGCCGCGGGCGACCACGTGATTTTTTATTAGAGCTATTCTTTCCCTCTAAATAACTATACAAAGGCAGCGTTACATTTGTGAAACAGGGTATATTTTGCCGATAAAATGAAATTCTCCCCACAAACGAACGCACTTGTTTTATTATTGATGGGCGAAGAATATTAATTATTTCCTTCACTTTTTCCGATAATGGTGAAATACCATTTTCTGTCAAATCAAAACCTAAGTAACCTAACCTTTTTACACCGAATTCGCATTTTTTTTTCTACTTAAACAAATTTTAAAGTAATTTAATCTCTCAAATACTTGTTTAAGTACGACCACGTGGTCCGATAAATCTTTAATACCTATCAAAATGTCATCGATATAAACGTGTACGCCGGGAATGCCTTGAAGTAATATAGATAAAAATCTCAAGAAACACGAACTTGAGTTTTTAAAACCCATGGAGAGTTGCATAAAAGAAAAATTACCGATCATTGTACTAATACTAAAATATTACTGATCGGCTTCGGCAATAAGCAGATGATAGTAGGCGTTTGTTAAATCTAATTTACTCAAAATTTTTGTCCCATGTAGCGAACTGAATATATCATTTTTATTAGGCATAGCAAATACATAATTTTTAGCAACTGAATTAAGCTTTCTGAAATCACAGACGATTCTAACACGGCCATCATTCTTTTCTAGCGCACTAATGGGAAAACTCCATTGAGAGGGTGCTCTCTTCAAAACTTTCGCTTTTACTAAATTTAATAACTCCCTCTTTGTTTGTTCAAACAGTTTATGAGAAATTCAGCGGGGGTTTAAGTTTTATGGAGAGACCGGTTATATTTGCTTTATAAGGAAAGAGCGAAGCTATGTCCTTCAAAATAGCGGTTGAAATGTGAGTCTCCTCTCCCCCCGTAAAACAAAGGTCTCCCCCCCATTTCTCCTCAATTTCAGTTTTTTCTCGAACTTTAAAATTTTCCGTTAAATAAGAATTTACAAATAAATGTTTATGTTCATTTATCATATTATTAATTATTGGTATATCGCTAAAAAGTTCATTAGAAACTACAGAAGAAGAAAATTGAGAGAGAGTGTGAATGGAAACCTTATCTCTACAAATTGTATTATCACGTAAATTTATACATTCTTTGCTCTGAGAGTCTGTCAATGTATTTAACTCAAAATTAATATTGAAACCGAATTTTTTTCAGGAAGGGCTTTCCTAGGATGCAAATAGATAATCTAGTTGTTAAAAATTCCACTTTATAAGTTCTTTGTAAACCTAAATCAATGGAAATATTTTTGCGAGAATATACGTCAATTACAGTATCATTGGCAGCCTTAATTTGACCGATAATCGATATATTATCGTCCCCATCTATAGGGATCAAATAAATCTCACTCCCACTATCTAAGATAAAGACTCTTTTTGATATTTTATCAACAATAGTACAAAGTTTACAATTTCCTACATTATTTATTACATTAATATTATTTGTAACAGGACTTTCTCCGATCGGAGCATCCGTAGTTAACATATCTTGTGAACCACTAGAGGCAAGCGTGGGTATCAGATCACATCGATACTCTTATCAATCAACGGAACACTCAGAGCTTCGATGGAAGAAGGATATCTTTCTTGTACATGCAATGGAGCGGTTTGCTCTTTACTCTTAAAATTATTCAAAGCTAAATTATTATTATTATTATTATTATTATTATTATTATTATTATTATTATTATTATTATTATTATTATTATTATTATTATTATTATTATTATTATTATTATTATTATTATTATTATTATTATTATTATTATTATTATTAAACCTACTACTTGACGTATGAGAATTATTTAATTAAAATCCCCATAATTAAAAATACGATCATTTTCATTTAACATATTTACCTCCCCCTCTAACTCCTGTGGGAGGGGGTTCTGATGCGTTTCCCTGTCTTCTTTGGGGGTTTGACTCAGGGACTTGCCGACTCTTTTTTGCTGGCGGGAATACCAAGGAATACATAGGACAAAATTCCGAATGACATGTGTAGCTCCGATGTAGGAATCTGGCGTGTGGTTTACACAATTCGCCCAGCAGCTCAGCATTTACAGTGTTGCCTGGTCTACGTTCTCTCGGAGCATTTCTTTTATTTTGAGATTGTGGTTGTTCTTCTTTCTGGGCAGGTTTGGCAGCGGCTACACTCAGCTGTCCTGCGACCTTGGTGAGAGACTTAAGAAGGCCTTTCATCTCTCGAAAGAACTCTTTATTTACTTTAGCCTCTTCTAAAACCGGGTGGTCGTTGTTATTGTTTGTATTTCGACTCTCTAAATATGATCCTCTCTCTTGAGTCGGGAAATGTTCTCCTTGAAGATGATTTACCGCCCCCTAATATTATCTCCCCCTTCGTTCAGGGGGGGGGGGTTCATAGTCGTTCCTATAAAAGTTCTTATATAAGTTATCTGCTACTTTTGTAATTTTTTCAGGACTGCTATCGTCCGCCAGCTTCATTAAACTTTCTTGGATGCGAGATGGGAGCTCATTAATAAACAACTCATGAATAAAAGGCGCACTGTTTTCTGCAAGCAAATCGAATCCTATTCTTCCCATAACATCACGAACTCTCGCTAAGTAAACTGAAGGGAGTTCTTCTCTTTTTCTTCCTCTTTTGAAAATTTCTCTGACTTGACTTCGCAGATTGGGAGCATAAGCTTCTTCTATAGCAGCAATTAATTTTTGAAAGCAATTCCCACTCAAAGGGAATCTGATGGTCGCTACGATATCATGGGGAAGGACGGAGGCTAATATTATTACGCGCTCTTTTGGATCGTCTAACCCATTCAGTTTGAATACAGTTATAGTCGTGAGTAACCAGGTCATTATATTCCGCACATCTAATTTTGGAATGACACCAATAGGCAGACTGGTCTTTGGAGTCTCCACTAAGGATGGAGAAACTGTGGGGGTAACCGATCTTGCTCGTAGTGGGGTGTGAAGGTCCTGAATTCCCTCCCCATCCGAATTCGATTTTTTTTCTCTCTTAATTGGAGATTTGGGGGAAGAAGGAGTAACGGACGAAGTTTTCGCAGATGTTTTTGGGGTAGTACTTGACTTTCCCCTACCCTCATGGTCTTAAATCGGTGGGATCTTTTTTTATGGCTGGGCATTTTAACCGATTTTTTTCCTTTTCTCCAGCACGTTTATTTACTTATTTATTTATTTTTCTTTGCAAGTGATAGCTGAAATGGCGTCCTTTTTCGAACGGCTAGCGACTTTTAAAATAATGGGATTCTTCACGCTATTTGTTATATAAGAAAGTTTATTAGAGCTATTGTACTAACGCACTAAGACTTGATTTAGTTAGTTTTTTTTCACAGTATATGAGTCACTTCACTTAGCACTATATTTGTTTTTTTGGGACTTTTCATTTTCACTATCACCCCTTTTTTTAGTTGTTATGCCCAACACAGATCAGAAGGCTCGAGTCACTCTGGGGTCACCAAATCTATATACAAGGATTGATCTTTATAATGTTAATTGGCCCTATTTAAGAGATTACCTTGATATAGCAAATAATAGGATAGTTTTGGAATAGCGAAACTCTTCTTTATTTAATTCTTTATTAGTTATTTCTAAATGACTATTTTACATGAACACAAATTAAGTTAATTCACTATTGTTCCAAAAATAAATGTTTACTCTTTAAATATCAAGTTATTATTTTAAATATGACTCCAATTAGTTTACAAATTCTGGGCCCAAGAGAGTGCCAAGATGTTATCTCTCTGGCCTCTCTACTCTTAATGACCTCTCTCCCATCGGCGCAGCCGTTGGGGGACAGAGTCGCATTGGGGACTTTAATAATATACAACAAAGAATGAAACAGTTATATCGGCTTTTACAACATGTAAACCAATTTACCTTTTTACACAAGATTTCTTATAGCTGTGCACCAGAAATCCATTCATAAGATACTTGTCTCTTTGTTTGCACCCCACACATGTCCTATAATCTTATAATCATGGATCCTGATCACATACATACATATGCCATTACAACATACATACATACATACATACATACATACATACATACATATGCATTTATATATAGCATATATATATATATATATATGAGCAGTGGAGGAGGAGGAGGAGGAGCAGAGAGTGGAAAGTGACAAAGAAAGAAAGAGGAACAAAGATTATGTGCCTTTCCAATGGTTTGGTCTTCAATTTCGTTTAACAATTACTCACTAATTTTAACACTCAATCTTAGTTTAGTTTTAAATAAATATCAAGCTAAAAAGGTTATCAAAGTCAAAATTGTTTATTGATATAATATAATTCTTATAAATCTTTTTAATCAATAAAATAAATAACTCCCTTTAAGAATAATATTAATAAAATGGGAACTTGTCCTTTAAAAGGATGTTAACCGATATATATTGAACCAAAGATATAATCGATTTTTTTATTATTTTTTATTATATATATATATATAATAATGTTACAAGAAAATGTTTGTTCTGATTTTTTCTTTTTTTGTTTTTATCTCGTTTTTTTTATGTAGATTCCAAATATGTTTTTAGCTTTTCTCTGACATCGACTGTTTTGTGTTACGACGGCAGGAAAGTATTTATTGGCATCCCATTTTGTATGGTGGTTACCGTTACCAAAAAAATTTTTTTTTTGGTTTCTTCTGATTTTTTGATTGTTTTTTATTCAGTTTCTTATGCAGATTTCAAATATGATTTTAGTTTTTCTCTAGCATAGACCGTTTTTGTGTTACGACGGCAGGAAGAATTTATTGGCATTCTCATTTGTATGGGGTAAACATTCCAAAAAAAAAAAGCTTCTGATTTATTGTTTTTATTCAGTTTTATAGGATCCCAAATATGTTTTTAGTTTTTCTCTAGTATTTTACATGATTTGTGAGTATTTTTAGTAGGAAATACCGTCCAAAAAAAAATATTTTTTTTTTTGTTTTCTGATTTTTTATTGTTCTTATTCAGTAGATTTCAATGCAGTTTTGTTTTCTTATCGATTCCAGCTTTTTGCGGTTATTGATGGCAGTGGAAGTATTTAACCACAATACAAAATGAGAAGATGCTAATAAACCTGCCGTCGTAACGCAAAAACGGTTGATGCCAGAGAAAAACTAAAAACATATTTGGAATCTGCATAAAACCTGAATAAAAAACAATAAAAAAATCGGAAGAGAGAAAAATTTTTTTTTTTGGTAACGGTAACCACCATACAAAATGAGATGCCAATAATTACTTCCTGCCGTCGTTGTAACACAAAAACGGTCGATGCTAGAGAAAAACAAAAACATATTTTAAATCTGCATGGAAAACAGAATAAAAAACAATAAAAAAATCAGAAGAAACAAAAAAAAATCTTTTTTTGTAACATTGTGATATATATATAATTGATTTCGTTTATTTTTCTTTAAGATACCGCCAGACTTCTCCTCGAAGCATTTTTTTTTAATAGTAGCGATCGGTGGCAATTGTTACCCTCGGAGTCAAAAAAATAGTTCCTTATTCTCTAAGGCTAGGCAACTTTGATGTGCCTGACGAGTCAGTATCAGTCATTTTTTTTTTAAATAATCCCCATTTAAATTGCATTAGCAAGAAATAATAATAATATTATTAAATAACATAATTATAATAATTAACTAATTAATAATTATTTTATGCTAACTTGATCATCTCTTATGTCGACTTATTTAATTCAAAATCAATTTATATAATTATTGACTCAACCTGGAGAATCAAAGATTTAATCGCAAAGATGGAAAGAGTCAGGGTCTCACGGCCACCGGGGGACGACAGGGGAACTTCGTCTCCCTCTGTCCCACCGTCGGCTCGAGCCCTTAAAAAAAAATTAAATAAAAATTAACATGATAAAAAAAGCAACTTGTGGCAACTTTTGCGCTCCTTCTGTTGGAGTTTTAGCTAGCACCTGACACTTCAGTGTGCCACGAGTAGTGTTCGGCGATTTTTCTATATCATGTCTTTTATGTAACACTTTTTTTAAAGGAGTAGTGCAATAAAATGAATAATTCCATTTAAGAAAATTATCAATAAAATAAATATCTCCATTTAAGAAAATATGAACAAAATACAACCTTAAGAAATATCAAGAACTAAATGTTATTTTCCCCTTTGCAGTAGCTCCCGATTGGCGACTTATCCGGTTTGAAACGGATGACTCGATGTTGGTATATAAATCTTCCCTTTTGAGTTTTCATACAATCACTTGAATGGCGAGATTCTGACTGCACCGCTATCCGCCAACATTCAAATTCGTGAGTTGCAAGTTGAGGAAAAATAGCCTTTATTAAGATCAAAATCCAATCATCACCAAAGTTACTGTCCAAGCAAATTATCAAAAGGCTGTATCAAAATTTTACCATACAAGTTTTATACCCACAAATCCTTTATCAAGAGTTTGTATCCAAAAGTTACTATTAAGATTTTCTTAAATACATTTTCAAAAGTTTCTATCAGATTCTTTAATATACATTTTCAGACAAAAGTTTCTAGGCCTACCCTAGATTTTTATATACATGGTCAAACAGAGGTTTTCAAGCGGACTTGATATTATTTACATTTCACACAAAGGGTTCCAATCTAACTTAGTTTTATTTACATTTCAAACAGAAGGTTCCAAGCTAACTTGGTTTAACAAAAGGTGTTAGCAGACTCAGGATTTTATCTCGAAGAAAAATTTCAATAACCTGGTTTGATAATTAGTTGGTTCGTACTCCAATATATATATATATAATATATATATATATATATATATATATATATATATATATATATATATATATATATATATATATATATATATATATATATATATATATGAGAGAGGAAAGAGGAGAGAGGAGTGTGGAGAGAGAGAGAGAGAGAGAGAGGATGGACTGATTTTGCTTGTTTTCATTTAAAGACCTTAAAAAAAACAACAATAAAGACCACTTGCATATATGCATATACCATATACATATAAATACATATATCCGTAATACATATACATATACATATACATATATGAGAAAATATATATATATATATATATATATAATGATTTTCAGGTTCCGTAAAGCTTCGTTTTAAGATGTTTATGACCACATTCAGCGGTTATGTTTCATAGAGCGATCAGGAGAATTGAAAGACCTCGGACAAAAAGGTTCCTTATTCCCATATTAGGCAACTTTGGATGCCTTGACGAGTCAGTATCAGTCATTTTTTTTAAATAACTCTCATTTAAATTGCATTAGCAAGAAATAATAATAATATTATTAATAACATAATTATAATAATTAACCACTAATAATAATTTTATGATAACTTGATCATCTCTTATGTCGACTTATTTAATTCAAACAAAATCCATTTATATAATTATTGACTCAACGTGAGAGTCGGAGAAAACGCGTTTGACTCAAATTCTTTCTCGGCGACGATATAGGTTGCCCCTGACTCAGATCAGTTGCTATATTTTCATGTTATTAATAATAAAGATTGTGTGTGGAGTATTATTTGGTAATAATACGCTTTTCATATTATTTTTATTAATTACTGATTTTGTGTGTTTTTGATAAAATCGAACTTTTAGATTTGTAAATTCGGCACACATTTGAACTGCATTCGATTTGCTTCCATTAAAATCACTCAACTCTTTTCGAGTGTTGTGTCTTCTTTGAACCAAACGTTAGGAAAATGTGCATCACAGCCATGATCCACATGAATTCATCTCCTCCTTGCATCATCAGCTAGTATATATATTATTACATATATACATATTACATACATATTATACATATACATACATATTAGTGATACATACTATACATATATATATATATATATATATATATATATATTAGCATGAAAAATAATACAGAAATTTAGTGAAAGAAAGAAAGAAAAAATTGATCTTTATATAACAATGAGTAATATATATATATATAGTTATATATATATATATATATATATATATATATATATATATATATATTATTATTAATAATATATATATATATATATACATATATACATATACATCAGTATGTAACCTTTGAAGATATTGCATTATATATATTATTACATATATATATATATATATTATTATGAAAGAAAGAAAGATATATATATATATATATATATATATATATATATATATATATATATATATATATATATATGAGCGTGAGCCGAGGTGGCACTTCCGTTTTGTCCGTTTTTTAGTCCGCTAGTCTGCTAGTCCGCTCCGAGCGGACTACCAGAATAGGTGCGGACTATCGGAGGTGCGGAGTCGTCAGGAAATTAGCGGATTTGCACGTGCGGATCAAAAAAAGTTTCCGCTCTTTTGTTCCGCACCTTTTTAAAAAATAAAAATATAGTTTGCTTATTAAGAATTCTTATTGGTTATAATAAAGAAATATAATTTTATTTTAAGTTTATAACTAATTATACTTTTCGTCTAAGACTTATTGTTTTTTCAATAATTAAACTTCCAAATATAATCTCAACCTCCTAAAGGTACCATATATATAATAAATAACATTTAAATTGATTTTATAGACTGAATGGTACATTACCCTCATCTATAACTTAAATTAATTATATTATTACTATAATAACTGGGCAATATGTAAGTCAATATGTAAGCTCAAAAGAATATATATATCTATATATATATCTATATATATATATATATATATATATATATATATATAATTACACACACACACATGCATGAGACATATATTATTACAGATATTACACATATGAGGAGGAGAGAGGAGAGAGAGGAGAGAGAGAGAGAGAGGAAAGGAGAGAGAGAGAGAGAGGAAAGGAAAGAATATATATATATACATATATATATATATATATGAGAAAGAAAGAGAGAGAGAGAAAGAGTGAGAGAGAGAGAAAGAGAGAAAGAGAAAGGAGAGAGGAGAGAAAGAGAGAGGAGAAAGAGAAAGAGAAGAAAGGAAAATAGAGAGAGAGAGAGAGAGAGAGAGAGAGAAGGCGTGGAAAGGAGGGAAAGGAATGGAAATGAAGAAATAGAGAAGGAGTGGAAGGAGTGGAAGGAGGGAAAGGAGTGGAAGGAGGACATCTTTCCTTCAGCATAGGCAGAATTTATTGAACTTGTTCATAAAAATATAATACACCTCTCCCTAGTTCTGTAGAACGAATATTTAGTATTGGTGGGATATTTTGAGGGCAAAGAGGTCAGCCTTAACTGCTTTTAATTTTGATCACCTAATCTTTTGAAAGGTAATATGGATCTCTTTGAACTTTGAAGATGACATTGAGGAGGAAGTGGAAAATCTTGGAGATTTTGCAAATATTCATTCAATTTTCTATATAATATTATAAATAATTTTTTGCAGGGATATATACTAATTTAGCATTTAATATTGTACCTTTTGTGTAGTCGCACATTATTAGCGGGAGACGCGCCGCGGACTTGCGATAGCGGAGGTTTGATGGTTTGAATAAGTGCGGAGGAGCGCTAGCGACTACGTTTTCTCGAGGGCGGAGGTGCACAGCTGGATCTCATCCATAAACGACAAGTGCCCACCCCGACATATTATTACATACACATACATATTATTACATACACATATTATTATTACATATATACAATTACATATATATATATACATACATATTACATACATATATACATATACATATATACATATTATTATTACATATACATATATGAGCATATATATATTTGTAAATATATTTATGTATATATATATATATATACAGAACATTACAATTTTGATGCTATTTGAAATTTCATTTGTTGGTCTGTTTTAAATTGTTGTTCTTTTAAAGCTTTTAAAGCTATTTTCAATATAACCACACTTACTCCATTATGCACTATTTTAGTTATATAAAGGTAAATATCACTTGAGTAATTTAACCAAACACTTTACAAAATGCAAGGATTTCCAACTAAAAACTGTTTGCTGTCGCCATGAATTTGACACAAGTCTCTCATATATATGAAAGAAAGGATATATATATATATATATATATATATATATATATATATATATATATATATATATATATATATATATATATATAAGTATCTATATATATATATGAGAGAGAGAATACTTGACATGACATAGAGAATAAAATTGTTTCATATTTTTTTTTTTTTTTTTTTTTTTTTTTTGAAATCACTTCAAGAACAGAGTAGAAGGAAAATTTCGAAAAGAAGTTGAAATGTTATAATTGTTATTACTAAAGTAGTTGCTTTCTTTAAATTTCTTATTTTTATAAATCAGTTTCTTTTTTTTCCTTTCAAATAAAATTGCAATAATTTATTTATTTATTTTACTCTTTATCATTTAAACATTTTATTGAAAAGACTAAAAATATTGCAGGGGAGTCACCCCATCCTGCGCACCTATGGAGGAAATGCCCCTGATATATATATAGCGTCGAATATATATATATAAGAGAAAGAGCATATATATATATATATATATATTGAAGCGGCGCACGAAAACGCGAAAGCGTTTCACGATAACGCGAAAACGGTTAAACACCCAAATAATCCGTTGCTGAACTGAACGAAGCACAT
>JABUQX010062181.1:0-20000 GCA_015478945.1 Trachelipus rathkii
GTTCGGATGGGTTTAATGATTCAATTATCTGGATAATTAAAGTGATATATATTAAATAACATTATTTTATTAAAAATTAGACTAAGTCATAATAAATATGGAATATGAAAATTCACAATATAGGCGAGATTGCAAAATGGATGTTATTAAAAAAGTAATTTATTGGGTTCACGAAATTTATCAACTACTTGTTTGAATAAAAAAAATATTATTGTCAAACAGCAAATGTTTCTGGTGTAGTTCTCATAAGAACAAGTGTCGTGGTTAATATGTCGTTTCCATAGTATTCGTGCAGCAAGTCTTGATCTTCGAGAGTATGGAAGAGTGTTCTCTGTCTGGTGTGCATGGCTTGGCGAGTGTATCATAAACTTTCTTCGTTCGACGGGAAGAAGATTCTCTCTTTAAGACTTGGAGCGAAGATCTTTTAGATTCCTCAAACTCAGTTTTTGTCTTCAATTTTTCTGTAAAGTTTAGCTCTTTTTCTATGCTTCTAAGTGGTAAAGTATATAGAAGAAATGTAAGCTTGTCTATTAGTTTGTACATCCGTTATAGGAGTAGAGTGGAAAGGGTGTAAGATATTAATAAATATATCGCATAAAGGTGAATTTCAGTAGAAAACCGTAATTCAAAGAAGAGGTTATAAAATCCAGATGGAGTTATTAAGGATCTTCTCCAGGAAATTGCCGATGGGATTTGTTCCATGGATGTGTGACTGCGGTGCGAGCTGCCTACAAAATATCTAGTGTATTTCAGAATATTTTTTTATTTAAGAACAATTAGAATGATAAATACAATATGCAATGGATGGAAATTCACAATATAAGCATTGCAAAATGGGAGGTTATTAAAAGATAATTTCATTCTCTCTACAGGATAAATTTATAACTACTGGTTTGAATAAAATAATATTAATTGCCAAACACAAATTTTCTGTGTACGCTCATCAAAGGCAGCCAGTTTAACCTGTCGTCTCTATCGTCTTCCATAGTACTTCCTAGCCAAGTCTTGATCCTTCGCAGGGTACTGAAAGAGTGTTTCTGACTGTACTGGGTGGTGCATAGCTGGGCGAGTGGTATCATCAAAGCCTTTTCGTCGAACGGAGAGAAAGATTGAGTATTCTTTAAGACTTGGGAGACAACATGTGAGATTTTTTAGTTTTCCAAGAATTGATCATTGTCCTTCCAAATTTTTGTACCAAAGTTTCTAGTCTTCTTCTATGCCTTATAAGTGGTAAAAACTATAAAATGAAGCTGTCTTTTCCTTTAACTCATCGATTGTTATGAGTAGCGTTGTGGAAAGGGTGTAGATATCAACGTATGTCATGCAAAGGACAAGGTTGGGTATATGTTCAGTAGAAGAAGCCGTAATTCCACAAAGAAGAGGTTATTAGAATCAGATAAGGACTTATTATAGATCTTCCTCCAGAACTCCGATGGGATTTGTTCTGGATGGTTGCTTGCGGTGCTGCAGCTACCAAAAATTCGTGGTATATTCAGATCAAGTACCAGTTGCTCGGCGATTTGAACTTCTTTTAACACTTCATAGGTGATTTTTTTTTATCTTCGATGGCTTTAACCTTTTCCCAATAATTTGAATGTGCTTGCGAGGTTGGCGATATCCAAGGTCTTGGATTTGGGACGCAGATTTACCCTTGGTTAACATCGAGCAGAGATATTCTTGAATAATATCATAGCCTGATGAATGACGATTACATGGGCCGAATGCAGCTGAAAATCGCTTTTTCTTGTAGGGCGATTTGCTTCAATGAAGGATATTCTAATGCATGCATCATTCGTACAAAGTGCTCCATTAATTACTTTAAATCACTTTGAGTTAGACCATCTGGTCTGGCACAGGTTTGGATGTTTGGCATTAATTTTCTTCTCAGGACCGACTCGCGAAAAACGTATAATGTCTTTATAGTTTCGCAAAGTATTGCGGATTTCTGGTATTGTGTTCATATCGTTTACTACTAGATTTTGTTTGTGTGTGAAGAGCAATGAGGAACCAAATGCTTTTTTATACTTTTTCCGAATATTTGTTTATGGACACCTCCTTGACTTTTGTGAGACATCGAGAGCAGCTAGTGAAACCGCAGCCACGAATTTCCGGGATTCAGTTTTCGTCGTGGACAAAATGTCATGGCTTTCGCAATGGGTTTTTTGCGTCAATCGATTTCGGCTCTACAAGCATAATTCTTCTTGACTTTCATCGCTTTCACTTAATAGAGCACCTATGGATAATTTTTTTTCCACAAATAGTCTTTACTGCATCGTCGTTCCATATAGGCACGCAAGTGCGATATGTATCTCGAATTACAGTTATGAACGATGTCTTCCTTTATAGTAGTACACATAGAGAAATGTTTATTCTGAATCTGAAATGATTGGTATGTTAGCATTTTTCTTCCCTTTTCAGAATGGTTTTTTTCAGGCTGATCTCCTGAATTGCTGTTATTCGCTGATCGTTGTAAGTAGCACAAATCTTTCAAACTGCCTCATCAAGATGCTTAACCACCGAAGCGGATAAATCGAGCTCACGCAAAAATCTGAATGTACATGATTATTGAGGATTAATATTTTTTTTATTTCTTCAATGATATAGTTACTTAAGAATGCGGTTATCTGGATGTCTACGGCAACGTCCTGTAGGACATGTATGGGTATATCTTGCGCTTCAACGCAGTATTAATACCATCTGTGTTTGAATGTCCTTACATAACGATGTACTCTTTATATTTATTGTGGAAATATAGGTCTTATTATTAGAGAACTAGGACTCTTTGACGAACTTTATTGGGTGGTAAATAAAATGCAAAGTGAATAAATTCTCCAACACATTCATGAATTGGGAAGTAGTCCTCTTTAAGGTGGTAGCATCTTCCATAAATTAATAGGGATCTTTAGGTGGATCAACAACCCTTTCTGTACTGTGTGTCTTTTTTCAGTCGAAATCATTAGATTGAATGTGTCCAGAACGTATTAACAAGTGTTATTTATCGTGCTGTCTCTTACTTGCAGTGGTCTCTCAAAGTGGGGTCTACGCGATACTGCCGGGAGGGTACGAGATGTGATACTTGGGGTACGCCAACAGAGTATCTCATATCAAGTTGCCGAGTGTATGAGTGCTTGTATCCAGATTGAGTTGCGATATATTAATATATATTTAATTATTATAATATATTATATATATAAGTATTATATATACTCTATATAAGTATATATATGTATATATATATAGTTTATATATGTATTAAATATATATATATAGTATTATATATATTTATATATATAGTATTATTATAAGTATTATATTAGGTGTATATTAAACCGCGGGAATATTTAATGCTCACCGTAAATTTTAATTTAAATCTATTATTGAGAAATGAACGTGTATCATTTGGGTTTTTATTTGTTCATCATAACTCGGGAGTGTTCCAAGGGTTATAAATGTATAAACGTATGTAACGACAGTGTGTAGAGAATTAAATGAAAAAAATAAAAGAAAACGAAAGAAAATAAATATGGATATTAGATTTTTATTAATCACAACATTATTGCTACAATTAGCAATGTGAATGCGCAGCATAAGGTGTTAATATGGGATTTGTGACCCCATCTGGCTTTCAACTTCTCCAAGCTATTCGGCATATGATGAAATGATATTGGAGATGGTATCCTGCGGGATGTGTCAAAGCGTTTGCAAGTTCACTGAGTGTGGAAACGGAGCTATGTTTCACGGTCGAACAAGCTACCACAATTCACAGAAAACATGTTCAATGGGATTGTTTATGTCAGGGCTCCTCGTAGAATAATAGCAGGAGTCTGGATTACCTGTTGTAGGTACCGTTGGACATGGAGTATAAGAAAATGGATGAAGAATGAAGGACGCGAAAGGATTATATACTCTTGGGGGATATCTTCCGCATACCTTTCAGACGTTAGTTTCTCTGCTCACGATATGCAATGCAGTGCGAACTCCAAACAATGCTGCACACCATCACAGAGTCCCTCAGAATAGAAATACTTGAGATATTGACAAAGCAGAAAAGTGCTTTGCACTCATGAGCCAGTCTCCAATTCAACTGCGACGGGATGCTGACGTGTCCATGTAGAGTGGAATTATGACTCATCTGTGGAATGTCAATTTCTCCATAGATAGCTTGTGAAACAATGAAATCGCCAACCGTGTGCTCCTGATCAGGAGAGACGCAATGGGCGACCGTTGTAATATCGTACTTCATGTTCATGTCTGCTGTCTTCCACTGTAACGCTCTGAAATGGGCCATGTCTGACTCAAGGAGTCTGTTTTGTAGCTGTACGCTTGTTTGGAAAACGATCACTAAGCACTGCAGACGGAGGAATCTGTCATCTCTCTCGGACGTCTCACTCGGTTGACCCTGACCATGTCGTCTGTGTGGTTGCTGGCAGGAGTCTTGCCCGAACAACGAAGGATTCGACTGACAGTCGATTGATTGGGTTTACCCCGAGTTGCTGAGGCACCTGTCTGAGAATGGCCTCTTCCGAGTGTGATAACTCCTATGGCAAGTTTCTCTACCTGGGATGCTTCATAGAATACCTACCTTAGCCTATTACCTAAGATACGCACCTTAGGATAATTCCGAGGATACTTACATGAGGATACTTCCAAGAACTGTTGCTGTGGATGTTTCATTGTTTTTGGAACATTTCCAACCCTCATGAACAATGACATACCTCATCACTAATTTCAATGCTCTTATAATGAGAAGCGGATACAGATGAGATTAAGAATGCGTATAAGGTAGTAAAGTATAAGAATGGTAAGTGTAGTGAATAATATTATATATATATATTGTATATAATGATTTATTATTATATTAGTTAGTATATAATATTATATTAAATATATAGGATATATAATATTATATATATATTATATTACAAGGCTATGGGGTACTTAGATTTAATTTTTCGTCTTTTAGGGGTACGCGATAAAAAGTTGTTGGAGACGTGATCTAATGAAACGCTAAGGTCCGAAATCTGGACCATATATTTGACTCGTCGAAGTTTGCTGGGTCTGGGTGTGGGTTCTTCATCATGTCGATAATATGCGAAGTTAGGGGGATTTGCTCTTGGTGAGTCTAGTGAATTATTGATATCGTTCTTCGTTTTCACCGAGTATCATTTCATTGTTTATCTGAGTTCTTTCCTTTTCAATTTACTCAACAATAATGTATATATAGTATATACTATATATATATATATATAATATGTATTATATATATATATAATTAAAACTATTATATATATAATAAATCTTATTGTAAATATATATTATATTGAATTGGTTTCTGGAATTTCTGTCTTACAACTATTTTTATCTAGCCCAAAACCTACTCTTAGGTATCATTTTTTTTATCATAAAAATATAAGTATAGCAAACTATGCTGAAAACCATTAATTTCTGTGGTTGTAATGAAATAAGGTTTTTTTTTACATGAAGCTACCTCATATGGTACAAGTAAGAATCATGTGTTACAAGTGTCCTACTATAAGAACAAGATTTTAAAGAATTAAATTTTAAACACTTAATGTATATGTACGTACCAAGGAATATCAAAATGCCACTAATGTGATTTAAAATGAATCTATACCTTTGCAGGAATAGGGATTGAATTATAGAGTAGCGTTACGGAGTGATAATTTCAATGCCTTTCAATGAACCTTATACACTTAATAAAGAATTGAAAATGCCGACGAAGCAAAATTAGAGATTGGATATATAATATCAACCTTAAAAAAAGCATAGATAGATAGATAAACATTTTAGAATACAATAAAAGAGCATATATAATGAGTGAGAAGACCTCGTTCGGCAAGAGAAATGTGAGGAAAGGACGATTGCAACTAGCCTCCCATATATACAGTGTATATTTATATTTATATATAAATTATATATACTTATATATAATTATATAATATATTTATACTATATATGATATATATTATATATAGATATATTATATATTATATTATATGTAAAACGTACTTAACGGCACACGGAACGGAGGTTGGATAAAAAAAAATCGCAGGTAGAATCGAGTGAGTAAACCATTCTAGGGGGGCAGCTGCCCAACCCCGCCCTGACAGACGCCCTGTAATATATATATATATATATTTATATATAGTATTATTATATATTATATATTATAATATATATAATAATTATATCTTATTTGCGTAGGAGGTAGCGTTGAAGGAGAGATTGGCTATTTGTATGTGTGTAATAGTGAGTCTATAGTTTTATATGATATATCTATATATTAATACATATAATATAATATATATATATATTATAATTATATATATATTATATTATATATAGTATTCATCATATATAATAATAGTATTTATAATTATTATATATATATACTAAGTAATATATATATATATATGTAAATAGTTATATTATTATATATATATATTATGAAAATTGATGGTCTTCAAAATGCTGTAATATTTCTTTTATTGTGTTCTGAATTTTTTAATGTGTTTGTTGCAGCTGAATATCAACGCTGTATGCTTCCGATATTGAATTTACAGCTTTGGTAGCCGCAAATGCTATGAATACTGAAAGTTTAGACGGAGAATAATGTCCGGAAGAATCAGCTGGTATAAGGAAGATAAAGCTAGTTTGATTTAAGCAATATGAAAACGAAAACCTTAAAACTTAGAAAAAATAATATTTTCCTTTAGTAATTACTACTTCATTTTCTATCGATTGATGTATTTTTTTTCAGTTTTTCTACTACTAACCTAAAACGTCGTATGGCAAACATATAAGGTTACATAATTTTTATTTCGCAAGATTAGGGGGGGCAAGTGCCGCCCCCCTTACCTACGCCCATGGCTATTACAATTCTGTTTCTTGATGATATTCTAAACAATTACTTACTATACTTTTGTAAGGTAAGACCCAATAGATTAAAATTTTTACTAATTTTTTGCAAGTATTTTGAAACCTCTATGGGGTCACATTTGAATTGTTAAAGGGATTTTAGCATTTACTCAGTCTAAGCTGCACTTTCATAAAATATTTTCCCTACTCTGAAAGGTTAAAAAAATATTTGCTTTTTCAATTTTACGGGGAAAAAAGCCGAACAAATATGACTTTAATGGGTGTTCATCATAGTGCACAATATAAATGGAAGAAGTTTTCAATCATTGTGTTGTTCAGAGATCAAGTTGAAAAATTTTTTATATAAATAAAACGACATCTTTTTGTATTTTGAAATTACTATCAATGCTAGATTATTTTATTTTCTTTTATTGAGCAATATATATATATATTATATAATTTATATATATATATATTATTATTATTATATATATATATTATATATATATATATATATTATATATATATATATATATTATATCTATATATTTATATATATATATATTATAAAATAGATATATAATATTATATATATAAGTATATATATATATATATATATATATATATCAACCCCCTCCCGAAAAAAATTTGCAAAATCAAAATATTTATATATTTAGGTCTTAAAATTTCGATAAATAAAATTAAATTTTAGCAACTTTTAGTTTCCTCACGAGGTTCATCTCTTCAAATGCTGAACAGTGATTACTTCATACAAATTACAAAACAGCTCTTGCGAGTGCTTTTTTCTTCACGTTTTTGATATTTCCCTGCTAATTCTGTTCGTGTTCTATTGGAGTAGTGAAGTGAAGTAAAAATAGTGAAGAGAGGTGTCCCACATGGTTCAGTGCTAGAGCCATTATTGTTAATATATAAATGATTTAGACCAGGGACTTAAATGACGGTAGACCATGGAACATGGTAAGAAAATTAAGAAGAAGGCGTGTAATCTTGATGTAAGAAATCATTGAGTCAGTAATTTTTGAAATGATTTGCCGCAGGAGATTGTTGAGTGTGACTCACCTGCAACATTTAAGAAAGGATTGGATAGGTATATTCATTTCTTGAGCATCATATAGTATATTTTGACTAAGGCAAATTGTTGTGTTTTTAGTTAGTTGTTAAGGTAAAACTACATGTTGTAATTAGATAAACTTATTAAAGCTTGTAGTGTGGCTAGCATGTACCTTAGCTATAATTTTTGCCTTTGGTAGTATCCTAGTTGATTTATGCTCTGTAAGATATTGACAAGTCCTATGGTGCTGTGTGGGTTTTGCCTGATCATGTTGTAACTCTAGTTGACTGCAACAGTCTCGATAAGCCCTTGTGATTTCTTACTGTCTCAGAGTCTCTATTCTTTTAATATTTTAAATGTTTTAATGTTTCTTTCAATTTTTGTCCAATTTTGTCTCGATCACATTCAAATAAATTAAAAATTATTATATATATATATAGTATATATATATATATATAGTATAATATATATATATATATTAATATATATATATAGTATATATATATAATATATATATATATATATATTGAACTTATGACGTCATTTTAAAATCATATTTGAAGGTCGTTATTTTATTTAAAATTTAATACTTACATGGTAATAATATTAAAGAATTTATTATATCTATAGTATTTTAATTTATATTATTTACAAATTAATTATCTTAACTTGCTAACCTTAATAATAGTAATTCATAAAACCATTATATTAATATGTTTATAATTGTATATATAAATATTTTTTTTTTAAAAATTAAGAGAAGTTTAAAGAAAGAAAAAAGAAAAAGAAGGAAATTGCTGAGATGGCGCTGGAGGTATTTGTCGGCGCCAAAAGCTGAGCTGCTCTCGAACTTTCTGTCTCTAGCGTGGCTTTTTCTCTCATCTTCGAAGCTTGAGGATGAGTAAAATCTGTTACTCGCAGATTTTAATAGCCTTTATAAATTGGTGAAACGGAAGTAAACGTTTTGTTTATTAAATAAGTAAGTTGATTTAATTTTGTTATTGTTTATTGAGTATAATTACTAAATAACTTCCTTGCCCACGTGCTTATAGACCTAATGTGATATATTTCGGGCGTGACCTACTTTTGAACAAGTTGACATTAATTCAAAATTTTACCTTTTCATTTCATTATACGACGTAGTTTGTATCGCCCTTAAATCCGACTTCTAGCTTGTATTAATTTTTTGTAATTTTCACCAATACCCAGTACTGTTGCCGTGCCAAATTGCGGATGCAGCGGCGCCGGCGTTTTTGTATTTGGTGATGGCCAACCACTTTTAGGGTTATAATCATTATATCTTGGATTTTGAAAGAAATGTGAGAAAATTATGTAATTTTTAAACTGTTAGGTTTATCAAGTTTTTAAATTTTGAGATTGTGTTGGGAATTAGGCCCTCCTAAGGTTTCAGTTTGTTTGAGGGGTAGGCCTAACTTAGGTCTGCAATGCTTTAAATTCAGTTTCTCTACTCTGATTTGTTTGGTTAAATATTTGGTTAAAGATTTGATTTCGGTCTTCAACATCACAATATAGCCTGCATTTAGCCAGTTTTTTTTTTTTTTAATTGGTGTTCTGAATAGGCTAGGTAGTTTAGGCAATTTGGTTTTATGGATTGTTACAATTTGTAAGTTTTCTACAAATTGTTTGATGCAACCTATGGGTATTTTGATATTGTTTTGATTTTTAACATGCATGTGGTTTAAAAATTTAAAGATCAAATTATTAATAGCTGGTGGCCTAGACCTAATTTTATAGATTATTTGACATATGGGTAATTGTTGATTTCTATTCAATCTGAATCACGTAAATACTGTATTAAAACTATATTTAATTTAAAAAAATGGTATCAAAATATTAAGTTTTGGTATTTGTGGACAACTCCATAAATATGTGAATCACTTAATGCTGTATTAAAAATATAAAACTTTATTTATAAAAATGTTATAATTATTTTAAGGTTTGAAAATTGTGGATAATTTACCAGTCCAAAGTAAATGATTATTAATCACTTTTATATATAATATGGTATTAGCAAAATATTAAAGGTTTCTTTTTACAGATTTGCATTTTACATTTTGTCTATTTAAAAAAAATTAAGGCTCCGAGAATTTTTACCTCAAATGTTTCCTTGATATATCAATTTCATTATTTTTTTTTGATAATTACTAATTGATGATTATCAATAATTCGATTGTATAGACAAAATGTATGTAAATAAAAAATATCTTAATATTTTTAACGTAAGTTGAAAAGTAAACAAATTAGAAATATATATTTTAAATATTATATGATATTACTATATATATATATATATATATTATATATATATTATATATATAGTCAAACCATATGGATAAATTTTTATAGCAACATATCATCTGTTAGTTTTAGGCCTACAATATTTAGGTAAATTTTTATGGTAACATCCATCTAGGTTAGTTTTAGGCCTACAGCATTTACCATCCATATAGGTTAGGCCTCAGTCTAGGACCCAACTGTTCAGGGTATGATAAAGTTTAAGTAGACATTAAATCTATGTATACTTAAATCTTATTATAACCTGAACTAGGAAGGACTTAACCTATATAAATCATTGTCATAGCCCTAAACCTAACTAGACGGATCTATATTACTGTAAAAATTGACATCCTAGATGCTTTATTATATATAATATAATATTTAAAAAAAAATATTTGTAGATTATATATTTATAAAGATATAAATATTTATAAATTGTATATATGATCAAATAAATTGAAGAAAAGAATATTCCGTAGATTTAGTACAGTCTATCTATAACATTGAATGAAATGTAATATAATAAAAAAAAGAAAAAACTAGCAAAAAATTCATATTTAAAGTGACTTCAATAATCTCAAACATTTCACTAGTTTTTCTTCATCCCTACACAAATGAAATGAAGCCAAAAAGTTTTTAACATTTTTAATATTATTATATTGAAAATATAAGTACTTAAAATGTACAAAAATCAATAGAAAAGACTAATGGATAGAATTACCAGTCCAAAGTAAATGAATTAATAAAACTACAAACATTTATAAAAAGTAATTTTTTTTTTTTTTTACAATAAGTATATTTATATTTTGAATAAAAATATTAGATAAACAATGTTCCGAAAATCATTAAGCTTTTTTTTTTTTTCCATGTAGGGATGAAGCTCCAAAAATCTTAATTAGGCTTTTTTTCTATGTAGGATGAAGAATCGCTGTCAAAATGTTTCCGATTACCAATACCTTGATATTTTCTTTTCTTTTTTTTACAATTATCAATAACTATTTTATAGACAAAATATAACTAAAAAATTAATAATTTTTTTTTTACTAAAACACAAAATATATGTAAATTTTAATATTATATCCTAAATATATTATTATATTATAGGTTATATATATATTATATATTCTATATATATTATATTATAATATATTAAAGTCAAACCATATACCTTGGGTATAATTTAAGCAATATATATTCATCTAAGGTTTAAGCCTACAGATCAATTATTTATATAGGTTAGGTCTTCTGTCAGTTTTGGTCTATCCTAGTTCACATAAAGATTTGTTAAGTATACACAGATTTACCATGTGCTTAACAAAACTAGAAGATTGTCAGTGCTGTAGATCTAAACCTAACTAGATGAATCTACAATGATGTAAATGTATGCCTAACTTAGTTAATTTGATATTTTATATATATTTATATAAATATAATATATATATATAAGGTATATATATATATTATATATATATATTATATATTTATATATATTATATATATTTGTAAAAACTCAATTATCGAAAAAACAATGAAATTAATGTCAATTAGAAATTTTGTTTTTAGTTGATTCAATTTTATATATACAAAGTGTATAAATTTTACATTTTTTTTTCAAATTTCCAGAATATTTTGTAAGATATAATAAAAAAAATCAAACTTTATAATTATATTTATACTTATATATAGTATCATATACATATATAATATATTTTATATATATTATTATATATAATGTATATATATATAAAAGTATAAATAAGGTTTACCTTCTGGCCATGCTTCCCCCGAGTCAGATTCTTCTAAGTTAAATATCAATATAAGTAACTTATTTATTCACATTTAAGGTATCATATTTTATGACTCATTTGTAAAGCAGGTTTTGTTGGTGATGGGTCTCAATGAATTCAAATGATTTGTATAAAATTTTATTTGAAGATTGATCGTTGCTCACGTTTTTACATTATTTTAATTTGATACAAGGAATTTAAATACAACAGGTGCAATAGCAATTGTGATAAAATTTAATAATTTATATTCCAAATGTATTTCTTGCATAATGGGTGTTAGTATACCGTTTCACCAGTAATTATTAGTGTTATAATGTAGCTTACGTTATGTATGCAATTATTGTGTACTAATTCATTTCCAAGTAGAATTTATACACTCTCAGGTGAACATTTAATCACCTTTAAGATGAGGTTTACAGGTGCTCATTATAACCGATAAATAGAAAGAAACAGGCACAATAATATATATATATATATATATATATTATATATATATATAATATATATATATATATATATATTATATATTATATTATATATATTATATAATATATATATATTGCTTAGGTAAATTCAAAATTCTCAATGAAAAATGTTAAGGCTAGTTGGGTTTATATGTCCATTAAGGTTAGGGCTAGTTTTGGGGTTTTAAGTCTATGTTGTTAGGTAGACAGATTTACGGTAAAGGTTTACATTATAAACGACAAGATATATATATATATATATTTTATATATATATTATATATATATAATAATATACTAGTACATATATACTATAGTTATATATATATATATATTCTATTATATATTATATATATATATATTTTTATTTGGGTCAACTCTGTGGAGTCAGTATATCGAGTGTTTCAGTATGTGAGTACATTGATATATATATATATATATATATATATATATAAGTAATATAATATTATATATATATTATATTATATATATATATTATATATATATAATACAATACACTCGATTAAAGTTCAGGCAGGGGCACAAAAAAAAATAAATTGATATATATCTGATTTTTTCACTTGATTTTTTGCTGTATATCAGGGTTGGTACTGATTAAATAAAATTGATTTAATTAGTTGATTAAATCAATTGATTTTTTTAAATGAAAAAATTATATTATGATTTTTTTAGGCAATTTTTTTCCTAAAATTAATAATTATTACCTAGTTATCACCTGATTATGATAAGTATATTTCATCGCAATCTCAATGTTTTTTCAAATATTTTCAATAAAGAAATAGATCATTAGATGTATCAATATTATAGTAATATAATAATTAAAACTTATTTAAACTAAATAATAATTACACTTACTAAACTTATAATAAATTAAGTTATAATTAGGATTTACTAATTTTATCCAAATAATAATAAAAAGTCAATTTGTGCAAAAGAAATCAAAAAAATTATTGATTTTTTAGGCAATTTTTTTTTCTAAATTAATATATTACTAGGTTATCACCTGAATTAATGATAAAGTACTAGTAATAAATAGCTAATAAGAATTCTCAATGATAGTTTCAAATCATTTTCAGTTGCATAAAATTAGATTATCTGATTTTACAGTATATATATAATGTTAATAACTTAATTAAACTAATAAATAATTAATAACTTACTAAAACTTATTAATTAGGAAATAATTAGGATTATTTACTAATTTTATCATAATAAAAAGGCAATTTGTGCCTTAAAAAAAATCAAAAATAAAAAAAGCATTTTTTTTTTCTAAATTAATAATTATTACTAGTTATCACCTGATTAATGATAAGTATATTTCATTCTATATACAGAATTAAAATTTACCTCCAAATTATTTCAGAAATAAAATTAGATTACAGATATTTATACAGTGTATATATATAATTTAAATAACTTAATTAAACTAAATATTTATACTTATTGAACTTATTTAATTAGGTAATAATTGGATTAATTTACTAATTTATCAAAATAATAATTAAAAGGCAATTTGTGCCTCAAAAAATAAAAATCATTGATATTTTAAAATCAAAATCACCAACCCTGCTTTATATATATTTATTTTTTTGTATATTTAAGTGATTTAACTTCAATAGAAATAAAATATTAAAAATAATTATAGAAGGCTACTCTGGTCCAAATTTCTACACTATTGTACAAAATTGTTGAAACAGGTTTTTTTTATTATCAATATTACAAATAATCCATAATGAGTCCGTAACACTCTTTAGTGTTGTGTTGCCATTTCATTGTGTCATTGCCCTATTTTAAGATTTTGATTTACTCAGATTAAATAAATCACTTCATACTTAAACCTAAAAAAAATTGTTTACAATTTAATTTCATGTGACATCACGATCTGAAAAAATCTTTCGGAGACCATTTTGATTTATATGAATTGAATAAAATTAATAATATCACTTAAAAATACTATGAACCCAAGAAAAGTTTGTTTACAAATTATATGATTTCAGAAATCTCAAAAAATTAAATTTTTTCTTAAAAAAAAAATTATTTCACTAAGCATTAAATTTTTTAGGTAGTGTTAGTTACGTAAGTTAACCTAACCTAAAACAAAAATTAAAGATACCTGAAAAAATTTAGAAGCGAATGATATATATATTGGTTGATTTTTGAGGTATTGATATTGGCAATTTTGTTAGTAGTATCAGTATTGTAATTTTTGCTTATCTAACATTTTTCGTCTGTCATATATAGTATTTATTTATATATATATAGTATATATATATTATATATATATATATATATATTATATTATATATATAATATTATGATTATTTAAAATAGTATTCATCAATGTTTTAATTTCTGGGCATCTTGTGTATGTGTGCGCTATAACTTTTTTATGTAAAAATGAGTAAACTTAAACAATTTATTTTAGTTTAGGTTTTTAAGTTTATTTTTCACATATTTTTAGTTTTCATCTTGGTAAAATAAATTTGAAGGAAAACCCTTATTATTTTTTATAAAAGTTATTTTTCAAAAATGCCATAAAGTACAATGAAAAAAAAATTTGAAATTTGTTTGAACCAATCATACTATTTCTTACATAAAGACATAAAAGAATAATAGGGCAGTAAAAAGCAATGGGCCGTATGAGACTGTCCGAGCCACCACCACCAAATGCTCATGCAAATCAAAGCACCCTAAGGGCTTGTCAATTTGTTGTAATACAAATCACCATTTGGCTTAGTCAGTAACTAATGATATAAGTAATATGATCACCCAAACCATCACCAGCATAATGAATAGTTAGGTCACACATGCCAAACTAACTATCACTATAATCAAATAAAACCCGCAATTTGGCTTCGTTCATATATTATATGATTCCCAACCCATTCATAAACGAATCTAACCTTTCTTAAATGTTGCAATCGAGTCACACTCAACACCTCCTCTGGCAGACTATTTGCAAAATTTAATAACATTACTGAATGCATGCTTTCTTATATAAGATGGAATCTTTTCTTCTTTACATTTTCATTCTTTATGTCCCTGGTCATGTTCTACTATGAAAAATTTATTAAATCTTGTTAATTCTTTAATAGATGTAATATTTTGTAGACTTGTATCATGTTCCTCTTGAGAAAGTGGCCTTTTCTATCCGAAAACATTCCTAATTCCTTCAGCATCTCATAGTTCTTACCTCAAACCAGAAATCATCCTTGTTGTTACTCTATATAATGCACTCTCTCCAGCATATTCTTTTTAATAGGGCCCAGACTTGGTTGCCAATACTCTATTACTGGCCTAACATAGTTTTACAGTTTACTTATTACTTCTTGCTCTTGTAAAACATTGCGATTTATTAAGCCCAGCATCTTATAGCTTTATTTCTAGCTTCAAACCTGATTACTATTTCAATTACGAAGGGGGGGGATAAGCTGGCTCATTTTATAATCAACTAAATTTTTTCTTGGTCCACAGACTCAGGCCAATCCCCATTTCATATCGTTAGGTTTAAAACTTTTTATTTGAGTAACTAGGTGAAGAACTTACACTTTTTTACTATTAAAATTCAATTTCCACTTATATGCCCCAAGAAGTTTATCAGATCATTTTGAATCTTTATTGGCATCCTTACTATTCATAACTGAAGGTGGCACATTTAGTATCATATGCAAACTTTGAACCTTGCATTTAAGTCTGGTCTAAACATTTATATATTATGCAGATGTGATAATGTAACCTGTGGGACGCACTACTTAACTATTTCGCATGATGATTTTATTCCATTTAGTTGTACACACTGTTTTCTATTTCGCAAACCACTATTTAATCACATGTACCATCCACTATACCACATTGAATATACTTTTTTCATCAGCTTATGTGGGGAACCTTATCAAAAGCTTTTACTAATAGTCTAAATATACAATATCAACAGGATTCCTGGTCAATTGCCGTCAGTAATGCTTCCATAAATTCTAAAGGTTGTCTGACATGACCTACCTTTCTGAAACCGTGCCTGGGAGTCGTACATACTTGTTATCGTTCTAAGTATTTCTCTATTGACTTCAGTAACTTATTTCCAGGAACTTTTACAACAAAGATGTTAAGCTAACTGCCTATAATTTCCCAAATCTTCCTTTTTTATAAATAGGCACACATATGCCTGTTTTCCGTCATCTGGTACCATCACCAAAATGTTATAGATGTTAAAATGAAATTCAGTGGCCTTGCAATGCTGATACTACCCTCTTTCAGAATTTCATATGTAGATTCTCATCAGACCCTGCAGCTATACCTGGATCAATATGGTCTAATAAACGTTTAATATTTTTACGTCTTCCAAATTCGTTAAGTATATTTGTACATGCATACAATAACTATTAGTCCCTCAATATTATCTAATCTTTCCTCGGTAAACACTGAAGCAAATAAGCATTGAAAATGTTGACCAACTCCTTTCCTGAACTCCTAAATTTTCATCAATTTTAATTGGATCAATTGTTTTTTTTTACTTTAATTTAATAAAAGTAAAAAACTTCTTCGGGTTTTTATTACTATTCTTGCTAAATTAATTTCTGTTCTCTTTGCTCTTCTGCCCGTTGCTTATTTTTCTTATTTCTTCTATAATTTTTAAATCATACTTCCTATTACTACCCTTGAATTTAAACATCTACGCTTTTCATTATTTTCTCTCTTATCTTCTTTGGTTGATATCATTTGAATTATATGGTTTTATTTTAAACACTGAACGAATATTCTTAAAATTTGCTTTAAAATGTTCCACATGATAAAACAGTTTTTGGTCTTTAAACTCTTTATCCAGTCAATTATACTAAGCATGTCTCGTATTTGGTAAAATCACCATTTGCAAAATATCTTTTTCTTATTAATTTGCAATTTGGGCCCAGACATTCATATTAACTCTAATTATATTATGGTCACTCAGTCCTAAAGTTCTCCTCAACTTCTAACCTCCACCCACCATACTTTCACGTTAGTTGTTAATATTAAGTCTATAGTGCATGTAGTCTTTGTTGGGTTCATGGACATCTGGCACAAAAGTTATCTAGTATAAAGCATTTATAATACTGAACTACTATGGTCGGTATTAGACAGAAAACATTGAATGCCAGGAAATTAAAATCACCCATATGAATATATCTTTTTTTCTTACGTGTGGCATGCTGTCCTATTTCTTTTACCCAATTTATGAGTCTAATTTGCTTGCTCTGGCAGGAGGTCTAATAAAATGGCCCTATTCTATATGATTTATTAAACATAAAGGATAATCTATATTGAAAAATGCTTATACAATCGACAAATACCATCGTTTTAAAGTAGTATTAAATACAGATGATATTGGCTTTTAATATAAAGCGCACACCCACTTCTTTTCCTTACGTGGTATAAATGTGATATATCCGTCTATTTCATATTCTGAAAGGAGATCTCCATATAATTTCATTGAACCCATGCCTCGTTTGCAATAATGTCAAGATTCTATTTATGGTTATAACTAATCGCTCATCTTTTTATTCTAAGGCTATGAGCATTTGGGTAAAAGCATTTGATATTCGGAATGCTGTTATTTTTATTGTTATCATCTCATTATTTGAGCCTGTAAACACTAGTTTTATTTAATATCACCACTATTACAGTAACCATTGCTATTATTTGTATACAGATTTAGCCCCACCCACAACTTTACCTAGTTTTTTGCTAAACAAGTCTCCAACCTGGTGCTGAAAATCAATATTTTAACGACTCAAGTGAACTCATCTGCTGCAAAAGAGTTTTATCCGAATTCTTCACAATCCCAAAACCTAATATATTCCTGAAATACTAAATTCCTATCTTTATTTAACACCTAAAGCCCTACTGCCATTCCTGCTGCACCTAAAATAGGTAAAATCCCAGAAATCATGACCTTCTTCCGCTAGCTTTCTTCTGAATCAATCTCCTATAATCTGCTATTAATTCTTCTGACCTTCTATGTCCTATATCATTTGTACCCACATGCACAATCACATCTGAATCAACATTTGTAGAATCACTCTTCTATCTATCTATCAGATATCATCTGTTTTACTCAGATAACATACTCTCAATTGTTTCTTTTTATTCTTAGTTTGAAAAGTCTATCTAGGTCATCGTATATGAGTATCAATTAGCATGTTATAGTCTCCTTCAGAAAACTCAACATTACCATTGGCACTCTCTGATGTAGGAAATTTCAATGTAGGAAATTGTAGAGTCGTAGAGTGGCTTTCTTTTGAAAATGGCCATTGAAAATTTTTAAGTTTTGAAGACCATATCCGCAATTTGTCCGATATTTCCTGATCTATCTGACCTAGACTGTTTTTGCTTTTGTCAGTTCTGCTTACGCTCCACTCTGTAAGATATGCTTACACAGTTTTACCACTTATTTCAGGCAAAAATGACTTGTGTTTTTTTATGAAGTTTACTTTTGTTTACAAAATTGGAATCGGCTGTTGTGATAGCCATCGATTCAGAATAACAAATAAAACATAAATGGTTTATTTCAAAATTGAATCTACTATTGTGATGGAGTTTATCTATTTGGATGAAATTATATTTAAGCGATTTTATTGAATGAAACGCAAATTAATTCAAACTGGCCTACCACAACGCCATATTGTTTTATTTTTGCGTAAGCACATTCTAAATTTGGCATTACGATTTTTTTAATTTTGATAAAAGAACGCAAACTCTAGCATTTCTTACATTTCGTAAGTACAAATGCAAAAATGAAAACTGCTGTATTAGTCTTTTATAATTAGAAAAGGAATTTCCTTTCACAGGCGGATGTTTTCATTATTTTTTTTGGTCTGAACTATTTTTTAACCTTTCGTTTCAATTTAGTTTTAGCTTATGCAAAATAGTATACAAACAATATGACAATTGGTAGACTGTTTAATTTGGTGACCTTTATTCATAAAAACTTATACTATAGTTAGGGGTCTATACAACCATGGGTCCAAGTTTGATTAAGCAATTCTGAAACACCTTTTTATACATATGAAAGAAGAGAGAGGTATTTTAAATATTATTTATTTTTTAAAGGTCCCAGGAGAATATTTTCGAAAGAACCGTTAGATTCCACGTTTCATACTCACTCTGTCAAAGCTGGAAGAACATCAAAAGTTGGGTGGATGGAAATCAACACACAAAGTAATATATCTGCCGTTGCTCCAGGATATTTATCTTCTCTTGAAACGAACAATGTTCTTTATTTAGGTCGGTAGAAACCCCTTTCCCCTGTTAAGATAAATTTAAACATAAATAAGTTTAATGTTATTTATCTATTACACAGTGTTATTGATATTTATATTTTTAAATCGCATTTAAATAAACAAGTATATTTTGAAATCTGACTTGTATTAATTTTAGATAATTCGCAAGTATTAGTCTATCTGACTTATCAGTTAGGCTTAATTCTGCAATGAAAAGGAGAGATATGG
>JABUQX010062181.1:30000-42500 GCA_015478945.1 Trachelipus rathkii
TTTAAAATATATTTTAAACTGATTGAGACGTATAGAGAATTAGAGATATGGGAACAGAGCCAACGCTCGCCTAAAGGATCCCATGTACTCGGAGCAAACCTAAAGCGGCGGCGGCGCGGTGGCAGTACGGGCTAGCATATACTATAATATATACTATATATATTATTATATATATAATATATATATTAATATATATAATAAATACTAAATATTATATATATATCTATTTAAGTATATATAATATAGCTCTATTATAAACATGAACGTGCCGTGCGACACGGTGTTGGGGCTGGGTACAGTTGGAGTGGTCCAATCATCATTGGTACTACTAGGTAGGCTCTCACGATTGTAACGTGTGTCCGAAATAGGTGCACTCTGACTTTTGAGGACCATGGGTTGTATACGTGGAAAAGCCGAAGATAATAGACCTTTGTGTGTTAGCGACATATCGTGCTACCCGAGAAATAGAAAAATAAAGTAATGCAGATCTTGATTCATGTGTTATGTTTTTACTTCTCTGCTACCGTCTATGCACGCCTGTACCGAGAACAATATTGAATACGTCCCACCCAATATTTGTGACATTATAAAACATTTACTGTCGCCTTAGGAAAAGAGGAAAAGAGACTCCTTAGGTACAACGTATAATGTAGGTTGTCAATGGCAGATACTTTCGCGTGCAGAGAAACCGCCAACTATCTGTGCACGTGCAATCGCAAGTCACGAGAGGATTTCACATGGCACTATGTGATGAGTCTTACATGCAAACCAACTGCATCCCTATCATCTACAAGAGAGTGCATAAATTGGAGGGTTTCCCACGACTATTGCAATTTTGCCAGTGGAGTTTGCAATCGCTGTCAAAACATGATCTACTTAAGACGAGGTGAAATTCATTAAATATAATATTTTTTTAATAGCCGTAACAACAAGGTTTGGTCAAGACCCAATCTCCATGAGACAGCCATATACCACCACAGGTTTGCTGTCAAAGTCAGTTCAGGTATTCAAAAAGGGACTCTTGATCTGACTATACCTCCTTCTACAACGTTTGAATTGGCAAGCACACGATGGTGTGTGGGCACATTTTACGAGCAATATGGATTATTTTCTGGATAGCACGTATCCGGCATGTTAATTAGGAATTACTTTCTGCTGGGACATATCAGAAGTCTCGTAAACGTATTCTTATGTAAATTAGTAAATTTGATATTCTTGGTATGTTATTTTCAATAACGTTTCTCACATTCACATGCTTGTCCTGCCTCAGGATTACATCAGTTGACATGGGTTCTTGGGTAATTGTTGCTCAACGTCCACTTCCCTATGTGATCATACAGTTTGGCAACATTTTTGAAACACCCTGTATATTAAATAGTAAACTTTTTGTCCTATAGGGTTTAATTGTGTTCTAAATATAGGCTCTTCATTCATCAAATTTTTCTCTTCCTTGATATATTTCCAAATTGAATTATAAATTTTCAAACTTTTATCAAGGTTATTTTTAGTTTAAGTAACGTGATAGTTAACAAGACCTGTGAATTTTTTTAAAATTTTTGTATAGCACCTTTAGCAGATTATTAAAACGGATGCCACTTTCTCAGAGAAATTGCAAACTTCACTTCCTTCATATGATGCATGGTATTTTCTTATCCCAACTGTTTCTTTAATCCTGCTTTTAAAACCTTTTCATCTCCTTTTAATACATCCTAATGTCCCTGTCCCAGTCAGTGAGGCCACAAACTAGTATTAATTTTAATAATAATTTTTATAGTAAGTAATGTTTTACAGAATATTCTATAAAATGACTTGCATGGTACTTTTTTTAAACTTGGTTGGAAAAACTCCAATGAATGAACGCCAATCACCAAAAAAGAAAAATTGACGTAAATGTGTTGAAGTTAAGGGAAAATCCAGGAAATAGAAAAAGGCAAAGTGTTCCAGACCCTGGCTGTAGAATTCATTACGAAAAAGCTTAGTGGTTGAATTTGGGTTAGATGATAAGACAGAGAAAGGAAGAGAGAGGTTATGTACAATGACGATTTCTCTTTAAGAGTAAATATACGATTCAGTCGCTCAGATGAGTTCTCTTCAAAAGATGAAAAGAGAAACCTGAGAGTTCAGAAGAGTAGTGGTCATTATAAAAACAATATCTAAAGATTGAAGCAACAAATCTGGAGCAGAAGAGTTTGTAAAGGGTCTTCAAGAATTTGTGAGTTGAAGTGAAGAAAATCCTTAGACCTCACCCTGTCAAGGTAAAATGCGTAAACGAAACCATTCCGTGATTCAAAACGAAGACGGGGGACGTTCCTCTATCCGTGAATATAACGCGTATTCAAAACGGAGACGAGCGACGTTCCTGTACTGAGCAGTCAACTGGGGGTAATATGAATCATATAAATTTAAATCTCAAAATATATTTAACCTCACAAAATATGTTATGAAAATTTGAACTTTTATTTATGTCTTATTTACTTCGAAACTTCTTTCGCTCTATTTTAGGTTGTTATTGGAGATATACAATATAAATTAAACAACATTGAAAAGCAAAACGGCATCTTAAGTGGACAAGGAATTGATGATTGCGATGGAACTGCTTGTGGAATGGATGTATGTGCCAACAATGGAACCTGTTTTGTTTCGAAACAGAACAAAAGATCTTTCAATTGTAATTGTACCAAGGTAATATCTCGGTATACTCATATTTTCAAGTTATTTTCAAGATCTGGGAACGATTAAAGTCCATTTTTTTAATTTAACCTATTAAGGATAAAATGTACTTATATTTAAGTAGAATTTTCTTCTCTAATAAATTTAAATATATATATATATATATATATATATATATATATCTTATAACTATATATATATATATATATATATATATATACCACTTACACCTGTATAACCTTATATATATATATATAACTATATCTCATATATATATATATATATATATATATATATACACTGTATAATGAAGAAGCTCTCATGCTATAAAGCAATTGTCCTTTTATGGAAATTATTAAGAATATTTTTAACATAGTGCAAATCTCTTAGGAATTATAATATTAATTGTAGGAAGATATTTCAATTGTGAATTCTGTTACCGATGCTTTTAAATTTTAAGCCTAACAAGTAGATTCCTAAATCTCCATCCATGTCCATCTAGTACATGTAGATCTCATCCCAATAATAATAATAATAATAATAATAATAATAATAATAATAATAATAATAATAATAATAATAATAATAATAATAATAATAATAATAATAATAATAATAATAATAATAATAATAATAATAATAATAATAATAATAATAATAATAATAATAATAATAAAATTAATAATAATAATAATAATAAACAAAAACAAAACGGGTACTTAAAGCCTTAGAAATTTGCTAGGATTGTGTATTTATTAATATTTTTCTCATTTTAATTTATTTTATTGTTTGGAATTGTTAATTATTGATTATTCAAGTTTAAATAAATCATATAACTATTTGTTGTACTTTTTGAAATTGAGAAAATTTCCCATTTAATTGCCTTGATATTATATTCTGTATATTAATCCTAATACCAAAGAAATTCCTTCCTATACTGACCCCATAGTTGATCAGGATCTCTTGTATCTTTATCCTTCATTTCCTGCAGGAATACACAGGGGATCGATGTGAGATTCCTCGTGTTTGCTTTAACCATAAGTGCCAAAATGGGGGTAGATGTGATGCCTTAGACTCTCAAACTCGAGATGAAGAAAACGTTTCAAATTTTTTAAACTACACTCAAGATAAATTTCCATATACGTGTTTATGTCCTCCGTCAAAATACGGAGTCTTCTGTGAAAAAGGTAATGCCAATTTGTTTTTGCAAATTAATATTTAAATCATTTTAACGATTTTATGCATTTGGAATTGATTCAGTTGATTCACATATATGAATCACGTATCTGTGTGTGTATTGTCCCTTATTATATGTCTCACTTAATATATATATATATATATATATATATATATATATATATATATATATATATATATATATATATATATATATATATATATATACTATATATATATATATATATATATATATATATATATATATATATATATGTTATATATAATATATATGCTCTTCTTTATATACTGCTGATATATATATATATATATATATATATATATATATATATATATATGTATATATTCTAATATATATATATATATATATATATATATATATATATATATATATATATATATATATATATATATATATGACATTTAGGCTTTATTGGCTCCTGCCCTTATTTTACTATGTTCAATCCATTTTATTAAACTTGAGACAAAAAATTTGTCATAAATGATTTGGGTGAATAAACTTTGAAACAGATTGAAATAGAGTTCAGGAATACAAGAATATCTGAAATATGGGAAAAACCATGGTTTCGAAAATATGACAGGTTTCTTCCCTATCAAATACAGATGGTGCTCTCTCTCTCTCTCTCTCTCTCTCTCTCTCTCTCTCTCTCTCTCTCTCTCTCTCTCTCTCTCTCTCTCTCTCTCTCTCTCTCTCTCTCTCTCTCTCTCTCTCTCTCTCTCTTCGATACTTAACTGCGTGCTTTTCTCCTTACTATAAGTGAATTCCTCCTTTGCTTCGCTTATTTTCTTAAAAGTGTGACAGACATTTTTGAAATCTTTCAAAGTCCACTTCGTCTTATTTATTTAATGGGCAGTCTTCCTTGAACTCCAAACCTTGAAATCATTCATTCACTCCTAAAACTAAAAATGTAGCTTCTGAACTTAGTTTTCTTTATTTCAAATTTAAAATTCTGACAAAGAGAATATAAGCCTTTCACTTAATGTTGAACAGTTTAAAATTTTTTTACTTGCAATGAAAAAAATTAATTAAGTTTAATGATTGGCTAAATCTACAATATTTGAATAAAACAAAAAAAAATTTTTGAAATAGGTTCTAGGAAATCATTTGTGATATTCTTAGAGAACAAATATTAAAGAACATTTCTTGACCGTTGCTGAGCAAATATACATTTCTTCTTCTTCTTCTTCTTTATCTTTATCTTTTTATTTATCTTCTTCTTCTTCTTCTTCTTCTTCTTCTTCTTCTTCTTCTTCTTCTTCTTCTTCTTCTTCTTCTTCTTCTTCTTCTTCTTCTTCTTCTTAGAAGAAATAGATCATGCTTAACAAGTTTACTAGAATTCTTTAATGTGGTTATTAACGATATAGATAACTATAAAACTTTTGATGTCATTTACCTAGATTTGATACCGTCATTCATCAAAGATCATTGGAAAAGCTTAGAGCTCATGGTGTTCGAGGAAGTCTTTTAAATTGGATTAAAAATTGGCTAACGGATCGACGACAACGAGTCGTTATTAATGGTGAATGCTCAGATTGAGCGAATGTTATTAGTGGTGTACCCCAAGGATCTGTCCTGGGTAAAATGCTGTTCATTATATATATGTAAATGACATTGATGATAATATTTTAGGCAATATTTCGGAATTTGCGGACGATACAAAACTTGGAAATTGCATAATATATGTGAGAAAGACTATCAATTACTCCAAAGCGATTTGAACAAGATTGTAAATTGGTCAAAAACATGGCAAATGAAATTTAATACCGATAAATGTAAGGTTATACATTTTGGAAGTAGGAACAGTGAATATGATTACAAAATCTAGATAAATCAGATTATAACAATAATCTTAAAAGCGTTCTCAGTCTTAATAATAAAGATTTTAAGTTGCAATGTTTTATGCCCAGAGCCAGATAAGTTATGTTTGTTACTTAGGCTTTCGAATATAAATCTAAAAATATAATACTTCCTCTTTATAAAACGTTAGTTAGACTTCATCTGGAATACGCAGTACAGTTTTGGAGTGAATACCTAAAAAAAAAAAAACAGAAAAGAGTATATATATATGTGCCAAATTAATACCAGAATCGAGAGGTAAGTCATACGACCAACGACTGCGAATTAGATGTGGAGATTTAAGAAAAAGAAGATTGAGAGGAAAATTAATAGAAGTCGTCAAAATACTAAATAAATTTAAAAATATACGATTACAGGAAATTCTTTAGATATGATTTTTAACGATCATGGCTTACGAGTAATGGGCATAAAACTTTGTCTTAAACAGTTTTCAAAACCAATATAGCAAGAATTTCTTCACTTACGATGTAATTGAGGGGGTGGAATAGTCTCTCAAGAGTAGTGAACAGCAGTAACATCAGTTTATTCAGAAAAGTTAGATGAAAGCACTTTAAGGAAATTGATTCGCCGCGACTTCAATTCAAACCAAGATACTTTATTAAACACTAGAATTAGTTGTGACCTAGATGAAATCAAACGAACTATTGAGATCATTAGGTAAATGTTAAAAGTACATCTTAAAAAGAATTTGGGCGTCGAACTTATATTGAACAGTTTTGATGTTTATCGCTTAGAGGGTTAGTTCTAACGTTCTAAGTCGGTAGTCTCATTGATCACACTATCGTCTTAATTTTTAATAACATTTTTGATGTTCACTGCTTAGAGGGTTATTTCTAACGTTCTAAGCCGGTGATATCATCGATCACACTATCATAATATTTTGTAATAGTTTTGATGTTCATCACTTAGAGGGTTATTTCTAACGTTCTAAGCCGGTGACCTCATCGATCACACTATCGTCTTAAATTGTAATAACAGTTTTGATGTTCACCGCTTAGAAGGTTACTTCTAACGCTCTTAGCCGGTGACATCATCGATCACACTATCATAATATTTTGTAATAACAGTTTTGATGCTCACCGCTTAGAGGGTTAATTATAACGTTCTAAGCCGGTGACCTCATCTTCCCTCAGACTAGCCTTGAGTGGACTAGAAAGTCTTTGCTAGTCGGTGTTCTGTCGTTCTTCCTTTTCTTTTTCTTATTATTATTATTATTATTATTATTATTATTATTATTATTATTATTATTATTATTATTATTATTATTATTATTATTATTATTATTATTATTATCATCCAGAGTCAAGAACTACGTCTGCAAACTTTAGAGGAAAGAGCTTTGCCGTTGTCCAGCGAGGAACTTTCTTAGCCTTTACTAATCCTCTTAAAGACATCATTGCGCTCAACCTTTCAACCAACAGTCCTGAAGGCTTGATACTTTGGAAAGGCGTAGAACGTATATATATATATATATATATATATATATATAACTCCCGCCTCATATATACTATATATATACATATAACATATGTATATATATATATATCACTGCTCTGCATTCTTTATAACCTTATATACTATATATATATATATATATATATATATATATATATATATATATATTTATATCAACGCTAATTTTACTAAACTAGTTAAATTTAACTTTGAGAAGGTCAATATATGTGTGGTTGTAAAATATGGTCCATATGAAAGTGATATTGAGTTTGACTTTCTGGGATAATCTGAATGATGTTTTGCATGGAGCGTGTATAGGGGCTTCAGATTGATTGTGCTGCTCGACTTAAATGGTTGGATATTTGATCGAAAAATGGATGGTATAGCCGGCGTCTTTGAGATTGCGGGAGAAAATGAGAATGGTAGGAAGGTGATTGATTTCTGCAAGGAGAGAGGTGAGTGTGTAAGTAATACTTCCTTCGGACATAAGAGTATTCATAAGTATCCGAGAATTGAGGTAGGTAGAGATGCTTATGAAATGAAAAGTGATTGCTTTTGTTTTGATAAAGAAGGAGATGTTAAAATATGTGATGGACGTTAAATCAGCGAAGGGGTTGGGAATGGGAATATCAGATCACTATGTTGTTTTATGTAAGATTAAGTTAGCGAGGCATGGGCTGAGATGAAAGAGAAAAGGAAGGAAAGAGGGAGAATTAAGTGTGAGAAATTAGGTGAACAAGGTTATAAAGAAAAGTATGTGATAGCACTTGTAAATAAATCAGTTGAATGTGGACAAGAAGAAACTGTACAAATCTGGACGCAAATGAAGAAAGTCTTTCTTAGCAACGTAAGATAGGTATGTGGGAATGCTAAAGTAGGAAATAAGAATGTCAATAGAGAGTGGTGGAATGAAGGCTTGATGCAAGCGGTTAAAAGTATAAAAAGAGGCATGTTTGAATGTTCTAAAAGATAATGACGAGGTCTCAAAAGAAAGGTGTATATAAATATCTGAGAAGAAAGAAAGGAAGATTAAAAGTTGCATACGTATGAGGACAAAAGAGGTAAATGAACAGTTAAGAAGGAGGATGAATGGGAACTTACAAGGGAATAGGAAACTCTTCTGGAAGGAAGTACAAAAGATTAAGAAAGAGAGTAAAGGGAATCTTCATAACATAATAATGAATGGGGATGGTACTTTTGTGACTGATGAAATGGATACGAGGAGATTGAGGGAACACTTCGAAAATCTGCATAACATTGGCAATAATAAAGAGATGATAGTGAATGCGTGTGGATTGTCGGGTGTAAAAAGAAATAGGTATTTTGGGGATGAGGTAATTAGTGGGGAGTATGTAATAGGTAGAGTGAGAAAGTTGAAGAATGGTAAATTTACAGGTACAGGTGAAATGATCAAGAATGTAGGCGAGATTGTGATTGACTGGATGGGGAGTCTTGTGTGGTGGCGCTGGACTTTTCAAAAGCATTTCACCGGGTAAGGCAAGCGTCACTACTCTCTAAGCTCCCATCCTTTGGGTTTCCTCCTTCTCTTTGCTTACTCTTGTCAAGTTTTCTCTCTGACTGCTCCATATCAGCACTTGTTGATGGAGCGACTTCTTCCTGCTTTCCTGTTAATTGTGGCGTTCCTAAGTGTTCTGTTATATCTCCAACTTTGTTTTTACTTTTCATCAACGATCTCCACAGCTGTACTTCTAACTCTGTTCACTCTTATACCGACGACTCAACTCTCCATTCTTCTACTCATTTCAAATCTGCTCCCTCCTTTGCATCTAGAGTTGTCTCTTGTGTTCAGCTTTCCGATTCTATTCTTGCCAACCTGGATGGGATTTCCTGGTGAGGCCACCGCAACCTTGTGAAATTCAACTCTTTGAAAACTCAACTTCTTTACATTTCCCTCCCTAAAACACTTCCCAACTTTCCTATTTCCTTCGACGGCTCTAACGTCTCACCTGTGAATAACACAAACATTGTTAGTCTGAGCATAAACAAAAAAATTGTCTTGGAAACCTCATATCACAACGACTGTTGAGAGGGCCTCAAAGAAGCTGGGAGTTCTGTTCAGGTTGCGGGAATTTATTTCCTCGGCACAGCTACTCCAGTTATATAAGGGCCTTATTCGTCCCTATTTGGAGTACCGTTTTCACATCTGAGGGGGCTCCGGCTCCACCCTTCTATTGGATAGGGTTGAGTCTAAATCTGAGAGACTAATAGACTGTTCCAACTTTCAAACTCTCTTGATCCTCTACCTCTGCGACATGACGTTGGCGCACTATCTCTTTCCTATAGGTACTACAACGGCAGATACTCGGGGGAGTTGGCCTCTCGCATGCCACCTCCATTGCGTTGCCCACGTAGCTCAAGAGGTGCCGTGCTCTCGTATGAATTTTGCGTGAGTATTGAAAACCCCAGACTTTCCTTGTGGTGCTGCCTTCTTTCCAGCCACTTATGTTATGTGGAAATCCTTGCCATCTTCTGTTTTTCCAACTGTATTTAATCTTCCTCTCTTCAAAACCCACTTCAGCGCTCACCTGAGAGATTTGCGTTAGGCTTGGGCTTGGGTGGGATATTCTATATTTCATTTTCTGCCCCCTCCTTGAAAGGGTCCTGCCCGTGAGTGGTGGTAATCTGTAAAAAAAAAAAAAAAAAGAGTTAAAGGAAAACAGTAGTAATAGTACCCTTATATAAGAGTAAAGGAGTTAAGGGGAACTGTAGGAACCATAGGGAAATTATTTTATTGAGTGTTGTAGGGAAGATACATGCTGCTATTTTGCTCGAAAGAGCGTTTTTAGTGACTAAGAGACTGATTGGCGAAGAACATGGTGTATTTTGAAGGGGTAGAGTTCGTGTACATCAAATCTTCCCATTAAATAAATGGTTGGGAAAATAAGAGAAGAATAAACTGTACTTAGGTTTTATGGACTTGCAACAGGCGTATGACAGGATTAATATAAAATCTCTGTGGCAGATGTTAGTAATATATTGTGTTGGTGGTAGACTTATAAATGGAATCAAAAGTATGTATGTCGGTAATGAAGTGTGTGTAGGAATAAATGGAGTTAAAAGTGTATGGTTTAATATTAATAGTAGAGTGAGGCACGGATGTTTCATGTATCCTTGACTATTTAATTTACATATGGAAGGGGTGATGAAAGAATTAGAGGTAGAGGTGGTGGGGAAAAGTTTTAGACAGATGGAGAATTGAAGAGAGTGGAGGATGCCCTCGGTCTTCCTGAAGGTCGTCTTCTCTACTGTCTCCACTCCAACACCTCTCTCAATCTTTCCCCCTCCTCCATCCTTTTCACGTGCCCAAACCATTTCAAATGATTTTTCTCCACACATTCTAGAGCCGACATCACCCCCAGATCCCATCTCACCTGTTCACTCCTCATTCTTTCTCTCAGCGTCACACCTCTAATAATTCTTAACACTCTCATCTCCGCCGCCTCTATCTTGCTCCTCTGCAGTGTTCATCGCTCAATATATATATATATATATATATATATATATATATATATATATATATATATATATATATATATATATATATATATATATATATATATATATATGCTCCTACTGCTTATATCACTATATATATATATATATATGATAGGTAAATAACGCAGGAAAGGACTATGTCGGTCTAGGTATTCGCGAGGGACGCCTTAAATTAGTTTGGCATTTAGGAGGGGAACACATTGGCTTAATCTGTCCTAAAGGTACGTATGGAAAGTTTTTTTCAGTTGATTTAAATATAAACGTAAAATTTAACTCCATTTAATAATGTTATTCTTGATGCAATGTTATTCTTCATGCTGTTAAAATGAGGCAATTTTAACTTTTAAAGATATTATAGTTATCTTTCCAACTGTTTACAGGAGTAGAAATGGAAAGTGAAGAAATGAAAGGTAAAAAGTTACTGAAGAATTTGAATTTCAAGAAAGAAAATATGATAACAAAACAAAATTTATTCTTAACTTGTGTTACCCACCCTTCAGTCCCTGATAACGGCTTCCATTCGGTTTCTCATGGACTTGACCAATGTAATAAAATATTGCAGAATATTATCCCAGTCTTCTGCGATCGCTATTTTAAGGTTCTGTAATGAAGCAGGTGGGAATTTTTGTCCGAACCCTTCTTTTTGGTTTATCTCACAGATGCTCTAAGGGGTTCATGTCAGAATTATGATCGGGAAAAGACTCAAAATCAATATAATCGTTTCATCGTATCGAGATCTTTACGCAATCGCCACCTCATTTGTGTGCAACTGAAACAGCACTTCCGTGACGTACGAGAGGTGGCTGCTATCAATGAATGAGCAGTGAGGCGAAGACTGCGGGAGAGGAATATGATAATCCATTGACTAACAAACGGCTCATAATTGACTCCAGCAAACCGAAAATCACGACTTTGTTTTGCTCCTGAGTACGTGAATTGGACGTTGGGACAATGGTTGACCCTTAATGATAATGAGGGAAGAAAGAGGGTCCACCGCACACCCTGAGAGCAGTTTGCGCGATGCTGCATAGAAGAACGAGTCAGCTACGGCAGAGGTTTTGCATGATCTTAACCCTCATTTCACTAGAGTGCAAAACTGACCTTGTCTTGATTGCTGTATCAAAGGATGGACCTCGTTGAAGGGGTCTGACGACCCATCGGTACACCGAGGGAATTCTTGCAAATCATCTCTTACATTTTGCCGATTCTGTCGCGAAAATTTCGTGTTAATGCATGATAATGCCAGGCTGCATATTGCTCATACTGTACGTCAGTACCTCGAGCTCGTTGATTTCTAGGTCATGCAGTGACTAATACTTAGTCCTGACCGGTACACAATCGAACATTATGTGACTAACTGATGAAAAATGTTCGGGCAAGAATTTATGCTCCTGCGTCATTACAAGCCATTAAGAAGATTGGGAGAATATTCCGCAACGTTTTATTACGCTGGTCAGGTAAATTAGAAACCGAACCGAAGGAGTCATCAGGGACCAGTGAGGGGGAGGGAGGTTAAGAACATATTATTAAGAATAAATTTTCTTTCATCCTCACCTTTTTTTTATTAAGGTTTAAATTTCCCTATTTACTATTTTCATTTCATTTCCTCACTTTTAATTCTTACCCTTGTAAGCGGTTGTAAAGGTACCTACCTGTAAATCCCTTAAAATGGCCTCATTTTAACGGCAATTCAGTTTCATATCAAAGAACATATTTTTATGTGGTTTATTATCGAATAGTTAGTTATCCAAAATTGAATGTGCTGGATGGGTAGATTTGCTTG
>JABUQX010062181.1:47500-50000 GCA_015478945.1 Trachelipus rathkii
ATCAACCCAGAGCAGTAAAGACACAGTATTGTAAGTTATTATGTAAATCACTAAAATTGACTTAATTTAAAAATTATGGCAAGTTTTTACGAAAAAGTTTTTTTGCGGATATTTTTTGTCTAAAAAATTGTTTGACGTACCAGAAACAATTTATCGGCATGCCACTTTTGTCACGCGTGCTAATGGTTTCCCACCCCTGTTCTAGACCTTTCCCATTCTTCCCGTTCTTAACTGATACTTGGGTATTTGGATTGCTTCGAAAGGAAACTCTACTGTTCCCTCTTATTTTTTCTATTAAATTTTCGTAAAGTCTTTGTCTGTTTTCTTGCTATTTATTTTTTATTAGAATCGTAAACTTATTATCATGTGTCGAAAAAATAAAGCTTCTAATTCTCAACCCCTTACCTATTGTCCTGTTTTACTAACCTTTGGTTTCTCTAAAGCTTTCGAAGCTTTTCCTCATTAGACGATTTGGAAAAATCTTTATTCTTATAATCTTATCGTAGATAAATAGCCTGGTTTCCGTAAGGAACCCTAGACCGGTTATTTTTTCTCTTTGAATCTTTACCCCCTGTCCTTCAGATTACGGTGCTGCTTTATCTTTGAATTAAGCATACCCAAAACTTTCGATAAAGTAAGGTAAAAAGTTTTGATACCCAAACATCCTCCTTCAGGGTCTATCATTCTTTCTTTAATTCTTTCCCTCATATCCATCTCGTTGCCTCATTACAACTGTTGTATAACGACAATCTATCCTCTCCTCTGGGTCTTGTTTAATCCCCTTTTCGAATTCTGCTGTTTCTTAATGACACTGTTATGATGCTATTTTTCCATAACTTTCGAAAACTTGTCGGTGCCACACAAAAATAGTGATCATGTTCGTATTTCTTTTGTGTATTAAGAATAATTTACAATAATTCCTATGATCACCATTCTTCCTAGTCTTGCTTGCAATATATTTTCAGTAGCTTAGGATTTAGTAACGATCTCTCTAATGTAGCGTCTATTTATTTTTTCCTATCAACATTGAAAAGTTATTTCTGTCATAACCTAATACCTATCGCTCTGGGCACGTGCCCCTTTGCCCCTCTAGTAAGAGGCTAACCTTAGATTAACTTACCGTTTTTCTTCAATGCTTAAAATAATTAATTGGTTTATTTCTCTATTCGACACAATCACCCCAACCCCCATAACTAATAGCATATTTTTAGAAAACCCCTAACTCAAACATTCCAGATCCTTCATATTATTATTAGTGCTTCTTTTCCCCAACCTTTCTTCAGTCGCGAAACCTTTCCTAATGCCCCTCCATTATATATATATATATATATATATATATATATATATATATATATATATATATATATATATATATATATATAGTATATATATATATATATATATATATATATATATATATATATATATATATATATATATATATTTACCATCTCCCAGGTAGGCTTTCGCCCTGTCAGTTGGACCAGCATCTTCTTATTTCTGCCCCGAAACTCTTGATCCTAAAGCACTCTAGAAAACTCAATTCTCGGCGCAATGGTTTCCGATGATAGTCCTATGAGTTAAACACTCAGGTAGGGTTTCACCCTTTCAGTGGAACTAGCATCTTTTCCATTTGGCCTCGAAACTCGTTTCAGCTCTCCAGAAGATCGTGTTTCTAGGAGCATAAGATTCCAATGCTAGTCCAGGAGTTCTACAAGCAGAAAAGTAAAGGACTGGGTTGCTAGTCCTATCGCCCTATATATATATATATATATATATATATATATATATATATATATATATATATATATATATATATATATATATATGCTATATATATATATATATATATATATATATATATATATATATCTTTGGTGGCGCGATGTTTGTGCTTTATCTCTTTTCTATAGGTACCGTAGCGGTAAGTGCGCTCGAGGGAACTTTCCACTCGCGTACCAGCACCTTTACGACGTCCACGAAGCACAGGTGCTGTGTCGGCACATGAGTTTTGATATTAGTAACTCCAGACTTGTTCGCTGCGGTGCTTCCTTCTTTCCTGCCACCCTGTTCTGTGGAATTCCCTTCCATCTTCTGTGTTTCTACTCAATTTAATCTCCTCACTTTAAAGCCTGCGTCTGTGCTCATCTGCGTAATTTGCCTTAGATGAATATTTGAGACGTTCAACACCCCTCCTTGAATAGGGCTCTGCCCGTGAGCGGCGGTGTCAAATACATAAAAAATAGCAGTATATATTATATATACTATATTACTAGTAGAGTGAAACATATATATATATATATATATATATATATATATATATATATATATATATATATATATATATATATATATATATATATGAAATTGTGTTAGAATGATGGAGAATGGGAGAGTGTGGAGGGTGCCCTACCTATTATATGCGGATGGTTTTGTTTTGTGCGGTGAATCTGAAGAGAGTTTGCGAGGATTGGTAGAGAGATTTGGCAGGGTGTGTTAA